>SNQJ01S0012878.1:269556-293807 GCA_010110895.2 Picea sitchensis | reverse complement strand
GTAAGAAAAGGCATAAGAAGAGCGTGGAGACCTACAAGATCTATATCTTCAAGGTTCTCAAGCAAGTTCACCCTGACATTGGTATTTCCAGCAAGGCCATGGGAATCATGAACAGTTTCATCAATGATATCTTTGAGAAATTGACGAGCGAGGCATCGAAGCTCGCTCGCTACAACAAGAAGCCCACTATTACTTCACGGGAGATTCAGACCGCTGTAAGGCTTGCTCTTCCAGGGGAGCTTGCAAAGCACGACGTCTCAGAGGGCACAAAGGCTGTCACCAATTTCACCAGTGCTTGAATTCGGTATTTTCCTGGAATTAATTTAAATGGTGTCCTTTGACACCACCATTACTATGGAACTTTGAATACAGTCTTTTGAATATTATCTTTTGATTCTTATGATATATGTTTTTCTAGTGATGGATTCGAGGGCCGTGGAACTTTGAATACGGGTTTTTTAGTCTTATCTTTTGATTCTTATGACATATGTATTTTTTGGAGTTGGATTCAATGACTGTGCTATTTTTTAGATCACTTAGGCCATTTTAAACCTGTTTTATTTTCACTGAGATTTTAAAAGGGCTTTGACTCTTGTAGTTGTTTTGGAGTGAAACAAATTGAAATTTGGGAAGCAGCATCTTGCTATTCGAAATCCTCATGAATGTTGTTGAAACTATTATAATATTATTTTTATTGCAACTTCTTTGGCTATAACTATTATAATATTATTTTTATTGCAACTTCTTTGGCTATATGACACTTTATACCATTTTTTATACTGTTTTTATTATACTAGTAAAAAAATACGGCCTTTTGGGGGAAAAAAAAAACTACTCAGTTTTAAATTATGGGATTTATTCTGCTTGCAATTTCGAAACTATGGAAATAAGTCTCCCACTTATAGTTTTAACTGACATATACCAAAGTTGTTAACTCAGCCTTTGATTACATGAGCTTATATATATGTTTGCAATTTTCAGAAAGGCATTGAAATAAGTCTTAACAACTTTTATAATTGCTTGCTTATATTTTCTGGATAATTGTGTAAGCAGTTTCGAGATGTTGAAAACCTGCTCAGTTTTTATATAGAAAATATGAACAACATGACTAATATGACTAAACTTACTAAAATGTGAAAATCTACATACTCCCAACTTTTATAATTTTAACTGATTACTTAATAAGTGTTATTGAATGAAATGCTTCTGTAATTTCTGCAATAGGATGGATTCTCTTATCTTGGCCATTTGTGTAAGGCGATTGTGAGACTTGTGGTCTCGTATGACACATTTGACAATTCGTTATACTTTTTCTGTGAAATTTCTTCCCATTTTACATGAAAATGTTATGATTTTATTATATAATATTTCCTTCACAACTTCTATCACTTAACGATAATGTTGATTAAATGATTGACATTTCTCTCCAACAGGCAGAACTGTGCTCCTAAACAACAGCATCGGGCTGCTTTAGTGAGATGGTGAGATACATTGTATGCTAGCTATTTTTCTAGTTTGTTGGGGCAATCTTTTATTATGATTTTCTTCCCTTCAACCTTGAATGGTAGGAGAGACACACACTTAGTGGTGGAAGCCTTATTTTCTACAGTAGATCCAGTGGTCACAGAGGTGCATTCTCTTCCATGACATAGGTAGATCCAGTGGCCACTGAGGTGCATTCTCTTCCATGACATGGGTAGATCCAGTGGCCATTGGGGTGCACTCTCTTCCATGACATACTTACAGGACTATGCCACTTTTTGCTCCTCAAGGTTCATGTTTTATTTCAATCCTTTCACCAACACTATTTTATCAGCAAGTAGCAATAAGACTAGATAAATCTCTACCTTAACTAGATCCAGTAGAATTTGCTCTTTGTGCACACACCTAGATTGAAGAAGAGTGCACATCTTAGAATTTGCTGACAAAGAGTACACAACTTAGAATCTTTAGACAAGTGAAAATTTGGTTGAAATCCATTTTGTTGATTTTATAATTAGAAGTAAAAGTTTATTTTTATTTATATTTTTATGATGAAATGCTTGTTTTGGGAAACCCTTTAGGTACTTTCACATTTTGAAAGAAGGAATGACAAATTGGTTGACTTTCACATTTTGACCAAATATGTAGCCACCACCCGAATCTTCATTGAGTTTTCTTCACCAGTTTCAGAGACCACAACGCCAAGGCCATCAATTTTATTTGAGATGCTATGAATCGGGAGAGCACTCAAACTTCTCTACAGTAGCCATCATGCATCATAAATCTGTATAGAAGAGCATAGCAGGCACAATGAGCATAGCTCATATTTGTAGAAATTTGATGACGATGCCCTCAGCGGACACGGGTAATTAGTTTTAAGATTTATATTTTTCAGAATGTTTGGGCTAACCTATTTTATTGGCCTTCAAAAATCGATCGATTAAACTTCCGATTACCCAAATTGCAGGCATTGTGTGGACTGCAAGGGCTCATATTATTAGGGCAGTGATGGGTTCCATAGTGCTATTACTGGCATGGCCCATGGCTCAATTAGGATAGATAGTTGGACTTGGGATTTATCAATCGGGATAGATAATTGGACCTGCAGTTTTGATTGGTTTTATAACTATATATATATCAGCATTATGTTGACTGCTATAGATGTTTTGATGCTCTTAATGGAAAGCAGACTGCTACAGATGTTTTGATGCTCTTAATGGAAAGAAAAATTACAGTTAATGGACAGATGTTTTGATGTTGACTGCTACATATGTTTTGATGCTCTTAATGGAAAGATAAATTACAGTTTATGGACAGATGTTTTGATGTTCTTTAATGGAAAGAAAAATTACCTTAATTCAAAAGAGAAATTACAATTGAGTGGTTGCAGTGAAATGATGCTCTTAATGGAAAGAAAAATTACAATTGAGTGGATGCAAAGTGAGCAAATATAGGTATTTCTATGTTTTTTTAACTGTGAAAACGCCAATTTTTCCAGAGCTTTTTTAGATTATGAAACAACAAAAATTCATGGATCTTCCAAAACATGCTTTTTGAACAACAAAATCCAAAAAATGAGCTTAGTTGGCACTAATTGCCACAGACTGGAACCAGTTAGGATGTCATGGATTCATTTTATGGTATACAAACACAACATGCATATTTATTTAGTACATAAAGAATCAAAGAGCAAATCAAACTCATATACAAAACAAACTTCTTAACATATATCTTGTTTTTTTTCTTTGATCCTATATATATTCATATTTCTGAGAGGAGCCAACAAATTAATTTAGGTAAAATATACATTATTTGCAATACATTTGCCAGCCTTGTAATCAACATTGCTAGGTTTTATAGAGAAAACATTTTTTGTTTTATTATTTAAAAAAAATTAAACTTTTGAATTCAAATTCTCATTATTTGAATTATAAAATGATAATTAAAAATTATTATCAAAAATCTTAAACACATACCAAATACAAAATAATTATATAATCTTAAAAACATACCAAATAAAAAAAAAGTAATTATATAAATGAAAGTCAAATATTTTTTATTTTTTATTAATATTACCAATACATATATTTTAGACTAATAAAAAGCTATAATAGATTAGACAAAATAATATTTACACTAATAAAAAACTATAATAGATTAGACAAAATAAAATTTACACTAATAAAAAACTATAATAGATTAGACAAAATAAAATTTACACTAATAAAAAACTATATTTGTTTTTAAATGGTTATGGAGAATAATAGATTAGATAAAAGAGCATGAATTTGAGATATTTGTTTTTTAAATGGTTATGGAGAATAATAGATTAGACAAAAGAGCATGAATTTGAGATATTTGTTTTTAAATGGTCATGGAGAAGACTTTGAGTGCACTCAACATTTTGTTTTATTATTGAAAATGGTTAATTATAAAAATAATTAAAAATTATTATTAAAAAATATTTAAATAAAAAAAACAATATAAAAGAAATAACATAAATTAAACACATTTCCTCACGAACGGTTCGACACGTAGATTTACCTTCGATAAACCCACTTCAAGAAAACTCTAGCAATGGAATGGCTTCATTTCTGCTTTATTGGTTCTTCAAGAAGAAGAAAATTAGACGTATGTGCATAGATATGCAAACTTCAACTTTCTATGTAAAAATAAAAAAACAAAAGATGTTCTTCGTGATCACTTATTTCTGCAATCTCCTTCAATGGCCTGTATATACACCCCCAAATATTGCATCCATTGAGGACTTGAATAGCCGTAGAGTTTGGGAACTTTTCATCGGAGACGTCATGGTTGTCTATGACACATATTTGGCTAAAGTAAAAACATTAAAATTCTTCAAGGATATGACAAATGAAAATGGCATGCTGACAGTCACATTAACTGTTCCTACACACCTTATACAAACGCATGCTTAGCAAGATTTTTGCATTCGCAAGGCACCACAATACACACGGTGCTACCAAAAACCAACCATGACCGTGGTGACTGTGATCAAAATATCTCTCTAGATGAATCCAGCATTGTAGAAAAATTGTCCCCAGCTTGTAAAGAATACACTTTCATAACAAACACAACACTAGGATGACGCACATACTACGGGACATGTACCCACTTGAACCATCGACGTCACACCCTCTAGCGGAAAATCGGGCTATAGTACACACTGCACATTAAAGATGGGAATACAAACAATGACAAGGCAATGGTAATATTCTCCATATGTTCATTTTGTTTATCTTTAACTTTCTAACACATATTAAATTCAACTAAATAACAACTATCATATTCTATGTATCAGCTTCAATTGTTCGAAACATATGCACATTTCTTTAGTTCAATTGAACAACAACTACAAAAAGGAAAATTCCCCCATTATGCTATTTAAAAATATCAACAAAAGAAGAGCATATGTGAAAAGGTGTTTCTCGACAACACAAATAACATTCATAGCAAAGACTTTAATGTAAGTTGTAGAGGATCTCAAAAAAATAACACATTCAAAAAAATGTTGTAAGTATCCATGTAGAACTTCATTTACAAACTTCATACACACAAGCATTTACACCTGTATACATGTATATATACTCTTGAACTTATCCCTCAATCTATATGTAAAGTCAGTGCCCTCGCAATTGAAAATGCATATTCAACACCATTCGAGCCTGTGTGTGCATCTTGTAACTCTCCTACATCCACAACTACACTGATAAAAGATGGAGTCGTTGATTGTACTCAATGTTGTCAAAAAACGTCCTTTCACATATCAACATTGCTTCAATGCTGTTATCCGCACCAGTTACAACAAGGCTTTACAATGCACTTTCAGAAAGCCTCTTCTACACACTTTACTTCCAAGCCTACTAGACATATCATATGAGACATATCTACAAAACAGCAGCAATTTCTACATGCCACGAGACCTTCAAGTTCGTGGTATATTCACTGTGAATGAAGACAACATGCTCTACATCTCTAACTAGGCTAAGGGAAAAAAATCAACTCACAAAACTTCAACTAATCGATTTACTTTTTAAATCAACTGTTTGATAAAAGTTGATGTCACTTGCATGAAGACCAGAGAGCAACATTGTACCATAGTCTTTGCTTCCACCTTCTTGAAGATATAACACATATGATTATTGCTAATAATGCATATATTAATATATATACATATATTGCAAATTCCGTGCACTTCGCTTATCAAAAAATGAAATCTTTTGTGCATTTACCATGAAGAAATCTCCTAGCTTATGGGGAATCATGCATTAAATCACATTTCGCTACCCTCTCTTTTGTTATGTACAATGTCAACAATCCAATAAAATCAAACACAATAAATTAGCCTTCATTAGAATATTTCCCATTCAATTGCATCACACCATCTAATTACACAATATTGTTTTCAAATTAAATTTATTTATTCCTTTTTAATTATTATTTCTCATAACGCTACTTTATTGTAACCAAATAATCCTTACAACACATTCATTTTATAAAATGATTAACACCAACTTCAAAATGCCTTAGACACCAAAACTAAAGAAAACTCAAATCGTAACACTCTACTCTAGTTTGCAACTATACTTTTTATAAAATTCACAAAACTCCATCTTCTCATACTACAACATTAGAATGCTATTATAATCATACTTCAACATTGGAATATTTTTGCCTTATGAACATTCTTCCATTTAATTGCATTAAATTCGGCAGGGACTACGCTGCTCCGCTGCCCTTGTTTACATGTTAAATACAATATTTATCATGTTTATTTATTTATCCAACATTTATTAAACATATTGATGATCCATATAATTTTAGGTATATATGTTTTTCATATACCTAATTTTTATTTATCTCACATTCATTATACTAACAATAATTTATATCATCTATGTTACATATACACAGTCTTGTTTTATCTTTTTATATTGTGTTATATCTTGGGAAGTATTTTTTTTAGGATTTGGAGCAAGCTAAAACAATGAGAAGACATCCGAGGAGAATCTAGCAAGAAGAAACATCGAGCTCAACATCCGAGGAGAATCTAGCAAGAAGAAACATCGAGCTCAACATCCGAGGAGAATCTAACATTTCAGAGGTTAGTTTTTTTTTTTTTAATTCTTACAATTTACGAGAACATACTATGTATAAGATCATCTTTGAATCACATAATATTTTTTCCTGCGAAAATTAAAAAACCTTAAATTTGTTTAGATGTTTTCGACTTTTTTCTAAAAAATACCGAACTTTAAAAAAAAATTGAGACCTTTTTAAAAAACTATTAACAAAATGCTTAAGATTTTAAATTTTTTTTGGAAAAAAGTCAAATTTAGGTATAATTTTTAATTTTTTTTTATTGTTTTTTAATTAAATTTTATTAGTTTTGGCCCATGGTGGTCATTGGGCAATGTCCGTGCCTTAGCCGTGGGGGGGGCTGGGGCAATGCCCGACATCGCCCTAGCCTGGCCAGCCTTGTGGCCAAGCCGTGGGCACGCCCATGGCTTGGCTCACCCACAGCTTGGCCACAGGGTTGGCCCCCCTTGGCCAAGTCATAGTCCACTTGGGCACGCCCGCGGCTTGTCCACAGGGCTGGTCCCTTGTGGCCAAGACACAGTCTGTGGACTATGACTTGGTTGCGGGGGACCAACCCTGTGGCCAAGCCACAACTTAGCCACAGGGTTGGCCCCCTGCGACCAAGTCACGGTCCTGGTCCTAGCAGAAGCCCAATAAGTCTATGGGTCGAATTTGTTTTTACATATGGGTACAAAAAAATTAATTTTTTTTTAAATTAGTTTTTATATTCAATGTTGTGTTTTTTCGTTTGTTATAATGTGAAAGACTTATTTTTTTTTTAATCTTAATATAGAAAAATGGCAGGAAAGAGATTATCTATGAATATATCTAGATCACGACCTGCAATAATGGCATCCAAAAATGCAACTGGCCTCCATGAATGTTAGGCAACAAAATGATAGCTTAACACCTGAGCTGTCAAAGACAATGAAGAATGTTAGAGAGTGAAAATTCATGGAAGGTGAAAACAAACAAGAATATGCTTGGTTTGTTAAAGCCAATCTGAGAGAAAATAACTCAAGTTCAACATGCATAACATCCTCTTGACCATAGAGCAACTAAAAATGAGTGTGTACAATATCGGTTTTAGTGGTAGTATGGTTTCCCGACAAGGCATATAACAATTGGGCAAACCATTGGTGGGGTTTATAACCAATTTTTTTTTTATAGAATTTTAACCAAATTTTTGTTAGTAGACTTAGCTTGGAACTATGTGCTCGAAAACAATTGTAAATCAATAGACCTTTGGCTTTGCGATTAAAAAATCTCCTCTTTCACACTCTCGTCACTTCAATTATCTTATATGGATGTGAAGTTTGGGGTTGCAATATATCTAGAGAATCTCGGAGAGAGATATAACACATTCAAAATAATTTTATCACTTAAATCTCAAAATTAAGGGCAATACACTATATCCTATCCTCCTTATAGAAGCAAACATTTCCCCCATTGAGACCATTGTTATGATTAGATACCTAAAGTACAAGAACAAGATAAACAACATGGATGACAAGAGGCTCCCCAAAATTGTTTCAAACTCTAGCCAAAACCACCAGCGGTTCAAACGGGGATGGCATAAAGATGACAAATCTTGGCTAAATCATTGGGGAATACAAGAAGAAACCATCATGCAAAATATCGATAATATTACAAATATTATCACTTCTAAATTTAAGGAGAATATGTGGTGTGATAAATAATTAGTGGATACAAGGAAATTATGATACTACAAGGAGATGGTCAATCATTATTTAGAATATCAAAATTACCTCTTAGTTTTGAAAAGTGCAAAGAAGAAAATCAACATGGCTAAAATAAGAACAAACTCTCATGAGCTACACAATGAAACTTCACATTGAATAACTCCCAAAACACCATAGGATGAGAGAATTGTCACCTTTTTGACACTAAGCGGGTAGAAGATGAAAAACATTTCATCCTGGATTGCCCTGCATATACCCATATTATATCCCAATTTAAAAATATTTGCCACATTACCGACTTTCCTAACCTCCCAAGCCATCAAAACTATGGTGATCTTGAAATGCTTCTCTCGATGCTTTTTGAACATAGAAGTACAATTTTAAAGAAATCAAAGTAATATCTCACCTTCTTAAGGTCCGATAAACCAATTGATTTCAATGGATGTTAATCATCGTCATCATATTCACAATATATATTTTTATAAAATTTAAAATTAAATTGATGTTATAAAAAATGGACAAATAAAATAAAATACTAAAATATGAAATGTTATAGCACGATAATAATAATAATAATAATTTATTTTTAAGATCGCGGACACCAAATTGATATATGACATTAAAAGATACATAACATAAGTAAATATATATTTTGTTAAAATAATAAAATATGATATATTATATCATGATATGATGATGACATTAAGAGAGACATGACATAAGTAAATATAGATTTTGTAGTTGAAAAGACACTTCAAACATAATTAAAAAATAAAAATCATTCACAAATATTAGGTAAGAAAGGAAAAGATGAGTATTAAAAAATAAATCATTCACAAATATTAGGTAAGAAAGGAAAAGATGAGGGGGAACTTTCTGATAGAGATGTTAGAGGCCAAGAATGTGGAGGGGATAGAAATTGTCAAGTGGGCACTCAATTTTAGGAGATATTTGTAAAGAATTTAGCACTTAATTGTAGGAGATATTTATACGAAATTTACACCAAAGCAAGAGAGAATAAAAGTAAATTACAACACAAATATTCACCAAAATGGTAACATGAAGGCAAAAGAGAAGCCTAGAAGCTTCTAAAAAGCCCTTGGGAAGTGCATTCTCATCCCTTCCAGACGACAGACAGGTATATTCTCTCAAAGTTTCTGTGGGCTTCAATTTAAGGCGGCTTGGAGCCATTTTATTTTTACCCAATACGGCAAGCAGATTTCGGGAGTGTATTTTCTTTCGATTTGGTACTGAACTGTGTGCAGGGATAAGGGGTAGAAATGGGTGTGGACTACTACATCATACTGAATGTCGGGAGGCGTGCATCGGAAGACGATTTGAAAAAGGCCTATAGGAAATTGGCCATGAAATGGCATCCTGACAAGAACCCTAATAACAAAAAGGAGGCCGAGGCGAAGTTCAAGCAGATTTCCGAGGCTTACGAGGTAAGATCCGATCATCGGACTTTACTTGCTTGAAAACAAAAACTGATGGATGGCTTGCTGTCGTGAAATAAAACGGAAGTCCGGTGGCCTTCGAGGTTCGAAACCTTGAGGACATGGTCTGGGTGGTTTAGGTCTCGGAGCTCTTTGAATTTCATTGACACCGGGGTTTTCAGTGATACCCACATGCTTGAATTGCACGCATCTCTTTTCCTTTTTATCTTTTTCATCTTGATTTATCTTTCATAACCCTGGGGAACCGTAAGCAGCAGGGTTTTATTCCAGGTCTTGAGTTCGAATTCCAAAGGTATTTCTTCATACGTATGATTTCATGGATTGAAGTTTTAGTAATGACGTGGTTATTTTACAAAATATGTTGTTTGATTAAATATCCATATCCACAAATCGATATAATTTCGTGAATTGAATGACTAAAATCCTATAATTTCATGAATTGAATGACTAAAATTATATATATTATTCATAGATTAAATTGCTATGGATATAATTTGATTAAATTCATAGATTAAATTCTATATATAGCTTGATATATAATTCTATGCATTAAATTTTGACGAATGATGGCATTTTGGTTGAAAACCCATGTTCACATATAATTTGTTTGAGTATCTATCATTTCGATCCTTTTCGAGTTTAGTGTTTATTTTTTTGGTTTTTATCCCTTCGAGGTTAATATATTATAATCTGTTTGTTTTTCTGATCTTTCATTAAAATTCATTATATTTTAATTATTTTCCTGATAGTTTCCAAAAAAGTGTTTAGATTTTAGGGTATAAGGTCGATCGACAAGACTTCAACCTATTACAATCATATACTCATTAAGGGCTTCAATCTATTACAGTAATATACTTATTAAGAATTTAAGAGTTTAACATTTTAATTAAGGTAATTGAATTTAGATGGAGAAGATAATCATCATTCTTCCTAACTATCTTAGCTAAATCTAATTGACAAATGTCTAAATACTTATATTTGAATATTAATTAAATTTTGATTACACTAGTTGAAATCAACCATGTTTCTAAAAGTTTGTAATCAAGGTTGAAATTTGGGAATTTCAAAAAATATGTCCTTAGATATTGTACTTCCAAGAACTGCATACTTATTATGGCTGAGATGTTGATTGATTATTTGTAATTTATAAATTTTAATATATCCTGATTTTTATTTTAATAGGAGTGTTTTTTTTATTAATATAATGATTAATTCATTTTATAAATATATATAAATAATAATAGTTTAATTTTTTTAAATATTTTTTTTTAATTATAAATCTCTTTTATTCCTACTTACTCTTTCTCATAAGTGTCTTCAAACTTAATCTTATCAAGTTGATTTACTATTAGAAATCATTGCCAATAAGAATCCATAAATGTTTTGTTATATTCCAGATTTATTTGTAATTTTAAATTTTCATAAATGTTTTATTATATTTCAGATTTATTTGTAATTTTAAAAATATAATTTGAAACAAAGATTTTAAATAAATGATCCATAAACAAAATTATCATGTAAACAAAATTATCATGATTAGAAAAACTTAAAACTTTCAAATTTGAGAAAGTTCATATTGTTGCTTTTAATTTTAACTTTGTTCTTTCCATTCTTTCCCTAGATTCTTGGTGTGATATTTATTATTTTTTACACTATTTATTATATATCCATGTATTATTTTTTACTTTCTTTTATTATCATATTTCTTTTCTTACTAATGTTATCAGAATATTGCCCTAATGTTTAAATATTATCCAAAATTAACACTGGACTCTCTAATCTTGAGAGAGTAAGCATCAAGATCTTTAGGACAATGTTATCAGAGTCTTTTTGGACTCTCTAATCTTGAAGAGTATCAAAGTCTTTCAAGACTCTCTAATCTTGAAGAGTCACTATCCAAAAAAATCACTTCTCAAAGACTCCTCCCTCAATACTCTTCAATACTAGCCAAACTTATCTGAAACCATCAAAATTCTTTTGAAATTTATTTAAATTTAAGAATTAAAATTTTAAATTGAGTATTTTTCTCTTTGCCTATCTGAAAATAGTTGAAAAGTTTTTAAAAGCCACCAACGAAAAAAGGTTTAAAAGAGTCCGAATCTGACAACATTGATTCTTACCGTATTGTTTCCATTGTTATCTCTTTACTTGGATTCATTATTATTTCACTTCAAAATTTAAGTTTTTTTATTTTTTATTATATAATTAAATTAAAAATTTTGTATTTAATTTTTTTTTTTTTTTTATTCCCATTCATTATAGAGTTACATTTAGTGTGTTTTTGTCAGCAAACCAAATTAGTAAATTTTATTTGACAAACTGAAAAAAAATGTACAACAATTATTGGAGTGTTGGATTGCTGCAAAGGAAAACCAAACCAACAACAATTTAGCAAACTATTTGTCTAAATAGTTTATTCTAAGTTCTAAAATAAAACCAAAATTATACATATAGAAAAACAGTCTGAATATCTAGCTATCCTAGTAAATTGATTCCACATAGTAAAGTAAAAGTGGCCTAAAAAGTTCAAAAAATCTAAAAAATCTATCATTTCAAGAACTAGCTAGGAGAGAGGCCCTCTCTTGGTTGAGTTTGGTCCTAAGGTCTAGGGAGTTCTGCTGGTCTTCCTCATGATGGTTTTGGATCTCCATGCCAGCTTGAGTATCCTGGAGTTGTTGACAAGCCTCAGCTAGCTGCTTTATAATTTCTTCTTTTGTTCTCTTTCATAGATTTGACTGGTAAAGTTTACAGAGGTATACATACCCTATCCCCTCTGGATTTGAACTTGTGACTTTTTAGGAGGAAATACATGTTCTTAACCATTAGGCCCACTACTAATCGACCAAAGTCTACAGAAGTATACATACCCTACCCCCTCTGGATTTGAACTTGTGACTTATTAAGAAGAAACACAGGTTCTTAACCATTAAACTCATTACTAATTAACAGAAATTTAATATCCTTTACACGTGACCTAGAACCCAGTTGCCAATCTCTACATCTACTTCCCAATCGTGCACCGTGGGACGCTCTTGATGAACCTCAGCTTCCATAAAGGCGACTGCATTCTGAATACAACGGGGGTTTGTTGCCGAAATTCGTTGGCTGCCTCTTGAGCTAAGTGCAACATTCTTGGACCGGCGGGCTCAGGGCTTACATTCCTAGAGGGTGACTGAACAATGTCCACAGGAGCAATTCACACTGGAGGATCCCACTTTGTCGAGAGGATGCACAATTCTTCAACACTGAGCTGCCTGGAAGATCGTCACCGCCTGCATTTAAACTGTGAACAAAAATCACGACCACATTCCAACTTGAAACCATAATTACCAGCTGGATGAACGGTTCAGTCGCTAGTGTAATGCCCCGTCATGCTATGATTGCCCATCAGAGCTGAATAATGGAGAGTAATGTCGCTCAAATGTTTATCAATGCCATCATACCAAGGAGCAGATGGCCGAGTACCTGCCAGCATCAGGAATGATGCCTTACACAAACCAAACTTCATTTTCATTAACCTCATAACCGCTGTCCGCCAGGTGTGCCAGCAATCCTATCCTAACTTCATTTTCATTAACCTCGTAAGCGCTGTCCGCCAGGTGTGCCAGCAATCCTATCCTGGATGCTTCTCGAAGGGGCGTTTTTCTGATCGCTTTGCTTCCCTGTCACCCCATCCGGGGTTACTACACATTCATTTTAGATTGAAGACTTCACTTAAATTGTCGAGTTCAAAAGCATTTCATCCAGTCACAACTATTTTTTTTTTTTTACAAATATTTATTTAATTGAATGACCTTTATTTACAGTTCGACTTTTTTATCAAAATCTGCATACTGGGCCTTTTCCATAATAATCATCCTCAGCGTCATTCGGGCAATAACCGGAAACAGAGGAGTGTGCAATTTAAAGTTTAAACCTTTTGGCAAATCGCCATTTTTCAGGTTTTCTATTGTTCTTTTATTTTCGAGGTTAGGTTGATATGTAGAAGTATCCAAATTCGGCCCTTTTCTTTGGACGTTTTCTTTCCCCTTAAAAACTGGAGGCTTTCTTTAGTAACCAGTTTCATCTTTTGTCCATCTTTATGAAGTTTCATAACTGATTCTTTCTGTAGTAACCCTTTTCTTCTTCTTGTCCATCTTTACGACGTTTCATTTAAACCTTAGGTTATTGAACTTTCCTTGAACCCTTAGGTATTATTGAGAAACTGCATACCTGTGCAAGCTTGCATTGGTACCGTCTTCCGTTACATTTATTTTGAGCAAAGAATGTGCATTTTTTATTTAGTATACAAGCAGTTGATTGTATCCAAAATTGTGTATATTATTCTGCTTGTCAGACCTACCTGCTGAAATTTTAGTAAGAATTCCAGTTAATTTTTTTGTAATATCTGAGATTTGACTAATGTTAGATGCAAAAAAATAAGACCCGTTTCATAGTTCAGTTTCTTGAGAATCAGCATGCTTCTTCCATTATTCACAATTAACCAGTTAGCAGGTTGCTTAAAGTTTCAATTTCTATTGATCATAGGTTCTCAGCGACCCCCAAAAGCGTGCAATTTATGACCAATATGGAGAAGAGGGATTGAAGGGGCAGGTTCCTCCACCTGGGGCGTCGTCCTTTGCTGGTAGGGGTGGGTCAAATGTGAGGTTTAATCCAAGAAATGCAGAAGACATATTTGCTGAGTTTTTTGGTGATTCAAGCCCGTTTGGGGGTATGGGTGGCTTTGGAATGGGCACAAGGGGTTCAAGGTTTCAGGATAGCATGTTTGGAGGTTTTGGTGGTCCAGAAAGCATGTTTGGTTCATATGGTGAAGGATTTGGTGGAGGAGCTACTATGGGACCTCGCAAAGCCAAGCCTGTGGAAAACAGGTTACAATGCACGTTGGAAGAGCTATATAAGGGCACTACAAAGAAAATGAAAATATCAAGAAATATCGCCGATATTAGTGGGTATGTACAGAGACATCCACAGCTGTTTTTTGTACTGCTCTGCGATTGTAAAAGTAATTCTTTATGGGGATCATTTTTGAAACAACCTGACCCTTTCCATTGAATGATGATATCTGCATATACCTTTTCTATTGATTGATGATCTCTGCATATACTTAATGTATTTACTGTAGGATTAGCCTTACATATAACAGCTGTTTTGTCCATCAGTGATTTAATATATAGTCACCAACTACTCCCAAATTTTCAGAAGATCATTGGTTTTCTGTTCTCTTTCATTGGCCCCATATTTGTATGGCTTTCTACTCTCAGTTTCAAAGCCTTGACTGCATGCAGTCGAGTATAAATCTATTAAAAAAAGGTTCGGTTCTATTTTATCTCTAACGTCAATTTTTGAATCATCTGTTAATTTTACTAGAATATTTTAGACTTAGCTTCACCCCCCCAGCCCTCTTTTGGAAATGGTGTGGTATTTATGTGCAAACTTCGAATACCTTCTTAGAATTTCCTATTCTGTACATACTTCGCAGTCCTCCTACTTATTTCTTTTTAGCTTTATTCTGATGATGATTCAAACCATTGCCTGTAATATGTATTGAACCTACATGTGCCCTTGTGTGTTAATTATAAGGGAGAGGTGTCATCTATCTGTCAGGCACCCTATGTTTCGGGGGCATTAGACATGTCAGATGACCAACAAGTGGTATTGGAATACCGCGGTCAACAAGGTTAATGTGTGGTCATAGTGCTTATTTCATCTTGCATGCTCGAGTTGTTGAAAATTGCTGCTTCAATCTAGTTTATAGTCGAAGGCCTTGAATGCATAAAAATTTGGGTCGGTACACGTCTTGTCCAGTAGCCACTGCAATTGTGGCGCCTCTTTTTTATGTTACATGATTGACAGTTGATTGATTTTTGTTATGTGATTGACAGTTCATCTTGCTTTCTGTTATATGATTGACAGCTATTCTTTTACTGTGTACAGATATTGGCTGAGAACTGTCTTTTTGCAGGCACCGTTTTCATCAGTGTTTAATTCTTTTTGTTTTCAAGAGAAGCTCAATTCACACAATAATCAATACATACTAAAAAAAAATAGCCCATATATCCTGCGATGATTATAGTATTCACTGCATTATGTGGTTCTAACAGTAGTACATGTCTATACTATCCACATGTTAGATATAGGTAATATAGAAATGCTGTGTATTCATTGCATATATTACTCCCATAACAAGAGTCATGCATGCAAATCTAAGCCTTATTGCTCCCATAACAAGGGTCGTGCATGCAAATCTAAGCCTTATTTCATCTCAAGTAATAGGAAATGGCATTTGAACATATTTCTTCCATAATATTTCCATGTGGAACAAAAAATATTACCAGTGTATATATTTTTCATGCACACAGTTGAAACCTGGCACACTTTTAATGTATCCAACTTTGATTTCTAATTTAAATTTTTGATGTGGGCTTTTTTCAGCAAAACGTTACCTGTGGACGAGATACTAACAATCAAAATCAAGCCTGGTTGGAAGAAGGGGACAAAGATTACATTCCCTGAGAAAGGACACGAGGAGCCTAATGTGGTTCCTGCAGACCTTATCTTTGTTGTTGATGAGAAGCCACATGATGTATACAAGAGGGATGGGAATGATCTAGTTGTTACACAAAAGATATCTCTCAATGAAGCTCTCACAGGTTACACGATTAATTTGACCACTCTAGATGGCAGGAACCTGAATATTCCAATCAATGATGTGATAAAGCCTGGTTATGAGAAAGTAGTTCCCAATGAGGGAATGCCTCTCACAAAGGAACCTGGAAAGAAGGGAAACCTAAGAATCAAGTTTGATGTAAAATTTCCAAGCAGATTAACTGCTGAGCAGAAATTAGGCATGAAGAAGTTATTAACAGGCTAGGTTGGACGGTCAAATCTTTGATGTTTGAAGATAATGATAAAGCTTGTTAAGCTGTGCCAGAGCTGGGAGAGGGACGGGAGCCCATAACTACAACTTCAAGAGTGGAAAAAACTATTGTCATGTTAGGAAATCAAATGGAAAGGTACATATTTTCAGCACATGTCATGGAATCGAATTGAAAAGTACAAACTTTCGGTACGTGGGGCTTATATTTATAACTGGGCTTATATTTATAACTGGAGGTAAACTAGCTGCCATTTCTCATAAGGGAGGGAGTCTCTAATTTGTAAAATGCAGTGGCTAGAAGATCTGTGCTGGCCGTAAGTTGTACATTCTAGTATAAGATACAACATTCTGCTTTCCTAGGGTGGTTAACAAGTATTGGACAATGCAGTTTAGTTTGGTTTCTATTATAGTCTAAATAATAGATTATCCAAGCATGTTTGCATCCTGGAAAATGCTATAGTTGTTGTTTTTCTTCTGTAAGAGTATTAAGAATGTTAAGTTTGATAATAATAGGTTATTATATTATGAGTTAGGTTCCTAGTTTGTGGTCTTCTTGTGCAGTGGATTCTTTTCCATTGATTTATGTTCAATGCAATTTATTTGAGTTGAAAAGACGACATTTTCTTCAGTGGGCTGTATTGTTAAGCAACCCAGTGATTACTGTGAACAGTTTTGACGCTTCAATATGTAAGGAAAAAATTTATCTTCTGACATCAATGAATTTGGACAACGTTACTTCTAAGCATTTCCATGTGTATATATCCTAGTAGCTGGGGTCTCACAACCGACCATTAGAATTGTGGAACCGTGTTCTACTACTTGGAAGAGTTTTTGAAGTATTGGGTTTAATTTCTTTCAAGTGTCATTGGGACTCACCAGTGCTTGCCAGTAGAAAACCCAAGCAAGCTGAGTGCAGAACCCAATGGGTCTTGTGTTTTCTATACTTAGAAATCACAAGCCATGAGAAGGGAGAAAGTAGAGAACAGAACAATGATAAAACAGAAAAGCAGGTTGCAGCCATTTACTTCAACATTTAGACATATATGCACCTCTCTCTACTTTTGACATATTGACGAGTATTGAAAAATAAACCAGATAAAACAGAAAACAGAAAAACAGGTTGCAGCCATTTACTTCAACATTTAGACATATATGCACCTCTCTCTACATTTGACATTTGACAAGTATTGAAAAATAAATCAGCATAGGTTCATCTTAACTCTAGATCTATCATGCGCCGAGAAGGATCAAATCCCTCAAGGTGCAAACCTTCCCTCAAGTTTTTTCAATTTAATTTTTTTTTCATCTCGAGGGATTTGATTCCTCTCCGCACATGATAGATCCGGAGTTAAAATGGATTTACACTTGTTCTTAATATATATATTCCATGTGTCAACTCCATGTTGAGCACAAAAGGAATTACACATCTCCCTCATACTCCCTCAAACTGAATAGCACACCATTGAAATGTTTCAACCTATGTTGCACTGGTTTTTTGAATGAAGGAACAGCGAGGATGGGGGACGTGTCCCTGGGACGACTTAAGTGCACCCTCAAATTTTTCAAGGGACGGCGGGTTGGGGATGGAAAATATATATATTAGATATATATAGAAAAATACAAACATTTATTAAGAAAATTAAATAATGAGGTCTCAGCATATATCATTTAGCAAACAAGTATATGAGCACTGCAGAAGAGGATTTTACATTTATCTGATTTAGAGGGAGGCAAATTTTTTCGGTAGAGGTGCAACAAAACCTACAAGGACCTTGGAAGACATTATAATACAATTGTCAAAAAGTATTGGCTCAAGCTACTGTGCCGGCTTTTCAAGTGGAATTTCTCTTCAAAGTGTGAGTGTAACAGAGTGTTAGAGAGCCCCCCCAATATTTCAAGTTTGTGTGTGCAAGCCTCCCATTATAGTTCGTTTGTGTGGATGCTTTCCAAGGTCTCCCAGTGTTTTTGTGTTTCACACCAATGATATTAGTTTTGTTAAAATTCACTGTCCTATGGAAGAAGACTAGTGTGCTGAAGTTTATTCAATTTATAACATGAAGCACGACAGATTGGATTTATCAGGTTGTGAGAAGTCTCTCGTAACTCTCCAGAACAATGTTAATCCATGGTTGAGCGACCTATCGAAATGATCACGATGTTCTCTCATATCCTTTGATTGTTTCTCTATGAGTTTGAGCTGTATTTTCCTTCATTATCAATTTTACATATGAGGCCTCTCATCAACAGTGATTAAGACTGTTGAAACCAAACAGCAGTCAGTCGTCTGATTCTAGAATCTCATTAAAGGTGAAAGAATTTTGTTATTTGCTAATTGAGATCTGGTTGTAGAACAAAACCGCCCTTCCGAAGACTGATACAATTATCTTTGAATCGAGTTTGCTTATCACCATTTGTGAGGAAAGTCCAAAATGCTTGCATGCATTTCAGAGTTTATTTTGCATTTTTGGTAAATACCAAGGCTTTTCATAATTGTGTGGTTAGCCTATTTGAGATTAAATGACACCTAAACGCTTTTCCCAAAATCCTAAGTGATTTTTAGTTTGTATTTCTTAAGCAGTGTGTCTATCAAGTATAAGTTGATCAACATGTCTGTCTGAAAAACAGTTCATAACAATTATTTATTTTTCTTTTTACAGATTACATATTTATGTTTTATGGGATTGAAAGTAAATACTAGTATAAATCCATCTTAACTCCAGACTTATTTAAGCATCGAGAGAAGGATAAAAAAACAATCATTGAGATGTAAATCTCTCCATACTTGAAAGATCCCAATTTAAGATGAATTTATACTGGTGTGCTTTATATATATATATATATGAATGTTTGACATCATGCCATTCACCCTTGATAATGTGAGTCCATAAAAAACAGATAATATGATTTAATTTTAATAATATCATTTATAGTATAGACAGATTTGTGAATGAGTATTTTTTAATCTCATAAAACTTCTTATTATTATTTCTTATTTTTGAATTATATTTTATATTGAGCCAATATATGATGTCTTACTGACACTAGAAGTTACATTCTCTTCAACACTGGGCTGTAAGATACATCTTGCTTCTCTCAATGCAGTAATCCTTTAGATGCATGGATGTTGGTCACATCCATGTGTGTAAACCATGTTACTATGATAATCCTTTGAATGCATAGATATTGGTCTCATCTTGTATGTGTAAGCCATGTTATGGTTATAGCATATGATCAAAGTGTTCTGCTGTTGCAGAAATAATGGCTAGTAAGAGCTGGCTTCTACAATTGGCTTTTCAGCATAATTCTAATGGGCAAGCTTGCCTTGCAACTATGGCTCTTGATAAGAAGGCAAAGCCTTTCTCTTTGTTTTTCATGGGAGTGGGTATCAATTATTAAGGGATGTCTACTATTTTTTGAGATTTCAACAAATGGTTTTTAAGGATTATTTTATGCAAGTAATTTCATTCAATTTCCAAAAACCACAGTGGTCTCCAACATCCTCACAATCCAACAAAGGATTTGTCTTTTTCTAAGAAATGGTAAGATGCCGATTTGACTATAATTAGCTGAATTATTTAAAAAAATATACTTGTAATTATTTTCTTCAAATTTGTTATTTTAGAACACGGAATTTCTTATTTTTTATTCCACGATTCCTTGTTAAAAAGTTTAGTAAAACTAAATACTTTGTGAATCAGATAACAAACACCTTGTTGATATTCTGAACTCTTTCGTATCTTTAATTTGAATTAAGTTTTACAATACTACTCATTGTTTGAGTTATTTGTTATGTTGTACAATTTTTTTTTGAAATGTGGAAGTGGAAAATGTCAACAGTTAATTCTGAAATGGTTAAAAGTTTTTCTCAATTTTTTAAGAAATGGTGGGTTGAGAGTAACAAAATAGCATGAAGTGGTTAGAAGTATTTTCCAAAATTTTAAGAAACAATGGGTTGAGAGGAACAAAATAGAAAAAAATAATAATTTTTTCAAAGATGAACAGAAATTTAGGATAATTATATGATATTGACTATTTTATAAATATTTTTTTAATATTTAATTCTAATTTTTTTAATACTATATTTAATTAATTTTATTTAATTATTAAAATTGTTACATGGTTCAAAATGTCTAAATAATCAAAACAGTGGAGCATGAGAGGTCACAATATAATGTGTAATGACAAAATGTTCAACTTATGTTAACAATTATGGTTTGCTTGAAGGTGAAGTCACATTGATTGATAGTTGTTTATTTCAACAAGTGGCTTGTCTTAATTGCATGGTTTAACTACCTTCTTGTAGTTATCCTTAAATTTATGTCTACATATGTTGCACACGTAATTTGATATAATATTGTTTCCCACTATTGTAATAAGGTCACAATGGTTTGTTGATATTTGATGCTTCTCTCCTTGGTCCCATTTAATGAAATGTCTACAAAAGAAGTAGAAAACAAAAAAAAATTAGTACATGAATGTTAAATGTAGACAAGTTTTAAATTTTTAGTTAATAATTGAACATTAAACCATGTTGCAATTCCACATGAACATGTCCTCAAACAATGTAAGAAACATAAACCAATACATTCTATTAATATTACTACCCCTATATTTTTAGAGGATTTGTGACCTAAGTTGTCATGAAAATAATCAGCTTTCAAAATCTTTAATTTTTTGTGCTTTTTCACATTTTGTTTGTAATTTGGGTTGCTAAATGATCTTTTTTATTTGCAACTAGAGTTATGACCATATCAACCTTTGCACTAGCAACCTTGTGATAATCCATGTGGTAAGTATTGCATCCACATAAAAAGCCCAATTCATGAGCATGATCATATTTACCAACCAATAAACATTCATTCTTTGTAAGAGGAAATGTCTTCTTTGAGACTATATCAATGACATATGTGTCGCCAATGGCATATCTAGTCATGTCTCCAGGTATGTCTATGGGTTTTTTTTGGTTGTTGCATCTCCTTTGAAATCTTGTATTGATGATAAAAAAAACCATTGTTAAACACTAATAATTAATAATAATCAAACTCATGATTAAATGTTTCTTTAACACAAACTGAATTGAGATATATATTAATGGGGTTGTGTAGAAACATCATAAAAAAAGATTACATAGTGGGCGCACAACCATTTGTTTGATGCAAATATAACTATCAAACTGACTACATTGCTTAGCATTCTTGTTGGGCTATTTTTGAAAATTTCTAAACCATAAACATCTTTACAAAACTGCCCAAGGCACCACTAAACTTTGAATAACATTCAAGACATATTAGAGGTTGCATCCTACATTTTAGGGTTCTGCAGAGGATTAGGAGGTTCTTCTTCAATGTCCATTGGCGTTGTTCCCCTGTCAAAGCTTCTTTGGTTGTTTTCATTAGCACCATCATTTGAAAATGATCTTCCAAGATTGACAGAGTCCGAGGTTGAGCGTTGTGCTGGCCTAGGGTCACGTAGTTGTTGGACAACTGCCTCCATGTCATCCATTCTTCGTGCTAGTGAGGATAGGTCGGCCTTAAAATAACTGAACCTTTCTTCCATCTAATTAGAGAGCTCGTCCAACATTACTTCCAATTCCCAGAGTCTCACCATAAGTTGCTAAAGAATGTTCTGCCTTGCAACTTGATGGATTTTATTGTTCCAAAGGTCCCTCGCCAAGGGTTCCATAGGATGCCCTGAGAATGAGCCCTATAACTATTCCAAGTGATGGTAAAAATTGAATATGGAGAACATGGTGCGTAGAGATCAAGAAATGCAACATCAAAATGACTATACACAAAGCGTAGAAGAAAGAGGGACTTGCGATTTTGTTGTAGGAATTGAATAGATGCTCCAAACGAAACCCTTTCCTGCACTTGGCTCCCTTTCCTTGAGATGCTTGTTGATGTGTGTAGTCAAAGGCACAAAAGCAGGTGAGAGCCAACTTCCAAAGATCCTATGAGAGCTATTCTTGCTGAACCTAAGGGATTCAACTTTGAAATTGCAAGTAGATTTGTCATATTGAGACTGCATATGAACATTGAATTGTGTGACCTTGGAGAAGACATCACACAAGCCTCATAAATTCGTGCATTATTATGATCTCCCTTCACACATATGAGGTATTCCCGGGGTACAAGAGTGCTATAGTTGTTGAAAAGACATGTCATCATTGAGTATTAAGGGTGTTAGAATATGATGGATTTGCTCGTTTTACCATAGACAATATCACTATTATCACCCAACCATAGGCCGAAGCCACCCTCCGAGCACCTTAACCTTGACATAGAATCACTCCGGAAGCAAACCCTAGGCTAGATAGCCAAACAAAGGGTGGCACACCTTTCTCCAAGGATAGCGCACCAAACAAGAGCTGATCAGATAGTACAAACCATAACCAAGAGATATTCCAAGCCAAAACGTAATCTGTTAGCTGCAACAACTGCAACGACAATTCTCCTCCAAACTTGCACACAAACTGGCTAACTGCAGTGCGCACAAGTGAGCTCTGCAGTGCTGAAAATGCCTGCCAGAATGAAGGCTGGCCTCTTGTATTTATATTAATTCTGGCTAACTGCCTGGGCCGACTTCTCATTCTGGGTACCTATTTACTTAGTATATATATTATTTCTTCTGGACGACTTCTTCTCTTGGAGGCTAATAACCTAATACAAATTATCCTCTTGAGCCGACTTGTCTTCTAGGGTTATTAGCCAACTCATTAAGGTTTCTTCTTGCTTCCCGGAATATTCTATTCTCATCAGGTTTACACGTGGAGGAAAATACCCCCCGCGGTTACCACAATATCAACATTCCGTCCTAGCTAGGGAGGTATTGAAGACAATGGTCTTGAGCACAAACATACCATTGAATCAATATCATCATCATAGTCATACAGACTATCTCAGATTATATCATGAGCACCGTCATCACTATCAATATCATCAACTGCATCATCTCTTGAAACCATACTCCATCTAAGTAATCAAACATGATGCTGGATAAGTCGCTCACTCCATAAAGTGACACAAGAACCATTCTTCTAATCCAGACATATGTCCTAGAAGAATAAATGTCCTGGATCATTTTTCGTCTGGGAAATCTCTGTCCATTGATCATCCATCTAGCTAATAATCATTTCCAACACTGCTGATAGTTTTCAAGGCAATCAAAACAATATCATTTAATAGAACACCACTGTGTCTATCCATAGTAGTACACAACTACAATCTAGTGGTATACTACCACACCAAGTAGCACACAAATACTTGATCAGTGACGTATAGTCACAATCAGTGGAACTCATCCACCACAGTAGCATACATCCACTGTCTAGAGACATACGATCTCCATAACAATCATCTAATATCAACTTGCACAAAAAACATTGTTATGATATAAATTGAATCATCTGGGCCATTCTTCCACTCACATCTGTGAGATCTTGGAAGAGCATCCGCCCTCAGAAGGTAAAACATCAATGATGAGCTATCTAGACTATTCTTCTCAAGCAAGGAAGAATAATTGTCCCGATTTCTGAGCCTGGACCATTCCCCACCCTGGGCCATTCCTCTGACACTAAACAAAGTGCAACCTAGAGAGAATGAGTCTGCCGTAGGGAATGCCTGTCCCTGATTG
>SNQJ01S0012878.1:235694-268445 GCA_010110895.2 Picea sitchensis | reverse complement strand
CCTGTCCATCAGAAATCTCAAACCACTTTCCGAATTGGAAATGAACTATTCATCCTGGACCATTTTTCGAACTGAAAAATGACTGTCCATAAATCAATAATACAGCAGTGCTCCCTCCCAACTTGGGAGTCATCTCTTCCTTTTTCAATAAGGAAGTCGTCTCCACGAGCTCCAACTTGAGTACACACGCTCTTTCATCTTGGACAGAAGCTTTACCAAAATGTATGCTTATCTGCTCATCTGTGGAGATATATATTGGAGAAACACTTTCTCTTTTCGGGACTTCATCACAGAGAGTGTAATCCTTGATCTCAAATGTACTTCGGTTTTTCTGGAACACTGGTATTCTCTGAAGGCTTCATATAGCTCTGATCAATCATTGTTGGATTCATCTTTTGTTTCCTACTAGCTCATAACATCATGGCAAAGGTCAAACTGGAACATATCCAAGTGGTACTTCTTCGACCATCATGAGAGTTTGTCATGGATTAGCGATCCATCATCCTGAGCTTCTGAGTAACCATTCTGATACAATATCTTTGTTATAGAAAGTCTTCACCATGCTTCTGCTATGCATTGGAGGTTCTCTCACCAAGTTGTCTTTATACAAGGATCTCTTTCTAGTATACCTCAAAGCCTTGAGGTTTCTCTTCATATGCTCTTTGTTCAATTGCTCCGGAGAACAGTCTTTGCATTCATCTGATGATATAATGGCTTATGTAGAGGTATGTTTGGTTTACTGGAACCAACAATCACCATAGTCTTCTCCCTCCATCTGGGGGAACCTCTAGTTCTAGATCTTGCAATGATTTCATTCACAAGTCTTCCATACACTGTTCTTCATCACAACTTTCAGTTCCTCTGCTTGATTGCTTTTAGTGAGTTCATATTAGGCTAGTAGTCTTGTGATTCTCGATACAATGACTGGTTGTTTTGGCTTCTCTTTCTTTCTTGGAATCTTCATGTTCTTCCTCATGTTTTTCCTTTAGCTCTTGGGTCCATGGAGTTTTCTATAGATTC
Source organism: Picea sitchensis (assembly GCA_010110895.2). Taxonomy (NCBI): domain Eukaryota; kingdom Viridiplantae; phylum Streptophyta; class Pinopsida; order Pinales; family Pinaceae; genus Picea; species Picea sitchensis. The sequence goes on along the minus strand of SNQJ01S0012878.1, from coordinate 267,425 downwards.
CATGCTTTGAGGATTCCAACTTCTTCCTTTCATCGTAGGATCATGGATGTGGATGGATAACCAGGGATACTTTAAGGCTTCTTTTTTAAGAGGGCTTCTTCTAAAGTCAAACTGAACACGTACTGCTTTTCATGGCCGCTACCATGGATATATCCTTCATCATATTTAATGGATCATAGGATTAGCTCCCTCCTAATCCTTGCTTCATGTATGAGTGCATGTTTTTCTTTTGGAAGTATATAATCGGCTCCCTCCATCTAACATAATCCACGCTTCCACTTGCATCTTTATTGCCTTCTGCAAGGTGTCATAAGTCTTTCTCCAATTTCTTCTTGATTGCTGACTTCTTTCTGTCTTTACTTCTTCTAGGTTTCTTCAAGATTGATTCCGATTTCGGCTTATCTTGTAGCTATTACTTATGTAATAACTTCCACATGAATTGTTATCAAGGGTTGTTGATGTACTTCATCCTTTCATGTGTATTGTCTGACTTGTAGTCATAGTGATAGTAATCCTTATCTTGTTGTTCTTTCATATTATCTTCTAGGAAAATAGATATGCAAGATATGTATAGAAAACAAGGTATATACAAGAACTATGAAGAGTATTGTTACCTTCAAAAGAAGAAGTCTCTTTCATCCTGCTTAGTCTTCTTTGAAGGTTCCTTTTCTTCGGCAACTGATGCTTCGTGTTTCTCCTTCCTTTTCTTTAGCTGGGGACAATGATTCTTGTAGTGACCGTATTTTCGACAGTTGAAGCATTGTATTTCTGACATATCTTTCTCTTGATTTGGCTTTTTCCTTGAGCCAAACTTCCTTTTGTTCCTGAAATTCTTGAATCTTGCTGTGAAGGTTTGATCATCGTAGTTCTTTTGGGGTTTCTGTTTTGCACTGATCCTTGATTCTTTTTTAGCACAGCAAGTCCAAAGTTCTTCGAATGCAGGATACTCCTTCCTTGTGTTCATGCTTGCGGCAAATGCATCCCATGTCTTGGGAAGACCATTGAGTACTATGTTTACCAATTCCTTCTCTGAAATGATCTTTTCAATAGCTTGTAGTTGATCTCTTAACTGAGATATTCTCACAAAGTATGATGTTATGCTGTCATCATCATTCATCTTCATGTCACAGAGCTCATTCTTCAAACTCATTACGTGTCCAATGTTTTTGACTAAGAAGAAGTTTGTTAGGGCATCGCCCATCTTCTTCAATGAGTCAAGATGGGAGATGTAGGGTATCAATTGGTCTTTTATAGAGTCCATTATGATACTCATGACATTGATGTCACCGTCTTTGAACTTCTCCATAAATGCAACGTTTTGCGGTTCCTTCTCTTTTCCTTCTTCAAACTTTGGTTCCACGATATTTCCTTTCACGATATCCAGTACTTTATTCTTGGCAAGGATGAGGTCAATCCTTGTCTTCCACGCTCTGAAGTTAGAAGCTCCATCTAACTTTTTTTCTGACTTCATAGTGTAAGTCATGGCTGCTTTGACTTGGTCAACCCTATATTTGACCAGAAACTCAAACTTGATGTCTTGGCTTGGTGAGAGTACTAGGAGATGCGCTAGGCTAGGGCACACTTGTTTATCCGGAAATTAGGTCAATCCCTTCACTTAAGGTGCCTCAACAAGAGGGTCAGGGTTTTTGCAACTGCACCTGCACCTGCTTGTAACCCTAGCAACAATGATTTAGTAATTGCTCATGCTAGAAACCCTAGTGACATTTCTTCAACAAGCTTAGTATCCTTATGACTATGCTTCTTTCTAGTGGTTAGACTGAATGAAGGAGGTGTGGGACCATAACCTGTTAGAATATGATGGATGTGCTCCTTTTACCATAGACAATATCACTATTGTCACCCAACCATAGGCCGAAGCCACCCTCTGAGCACCTTAACCTTGACAGAGAATCACTCCAGAAGCAAACCCTAGGCTAGATAGCCAAACAAAGGGTGGCACACCTTTATCCAAGGATAACGCACTAAACAAGAGCTGATCAGATAGTCCAAACCATAACCAAGAGATAGTCCAAGCCAAAACGTAATCTGCTAGCTGCAACAACTACAACGACATCTCTCCTCCAAACTTGCGCACAAACTGACTAACTGCAGTGGGCACAAGTGAGCTCTATAGTTCTGAGAATGCTTGCTATAATGAAGACTGACCTCCTGTATTTATACTAATTCTGGCTAATTGCCTGGGCCGACTTTTCATCTGGGTACCTATTTACTCAGTATATATATTATTTCTTCTGGCTGACTTCTTCTCTTGGAGGATAATAACATAATACAAATTATCCTCTTGAGGCGACTTGTCTTCTAGGGTTATTAGCCAACTCATTAGGGTTTCTTCTTGCTTCCCGGAATATTATATTCTCATCAGGTTTAGATGTGGAGATAAATACCTCTCGCAACTACGACAATATCAACAAAGGGATGGGGAGGGTTCCCCTCTCATTGTTTAAAAAAATTTCCCCTTGTAACTTCCTAAATGCAGCCTTTTCCATGAGGGCAGTTTGGGGTTTTAGACTCCTTTTACATGGCAGCGTTTAAATTCTTCAAATTCCTAGGCTATGGTTGTAATTATTTGTATTACTCCCCTTAAAAATTTATTTTCCAAGAAGTAATCATTGATGACTACCTTGATTATTATCATTGAGTCACCCAAAACTACGAGTTTGTGGATTCGACGGTCTCTTGTGAGTTTAAGGCCAAGGTAAATGATGTATGCTTCTACCATGTTGTTTGTCATTGTCCCCAAGCCCCAAGTGAAATGAAGCAATGTATTTTCTCCAGGATGAAGAAGGATCCCACCCGCACCTGCCACCCTTGGCAAACTCATGATTAAATGTTGATGTTGTTAATTTTTTCTATTAAATATTAGATGGAAATTTAAATTCACTTAATTAATCTTAAATGTATTTAAAGTGCTAATATTTAATCATTGTAATTTATAAATAGAATGATTAGAAAATTAAATGATTTGGAAATAACATAAAAAAAAATTGAAATTAAATTAAATATTTGAATTTTAAGAAAAAAACTGTTTATTTTTTGAAGATCATATTAAATGAAAAATGAACTTTAAATATTGAACATTAAATTGTACAAGGATTATGATTAGATTTAAATTTAAGCTAAAAAAACATATGCCTAAATTTGAATAAAAAATGTTAATTTTGGAAATTATATTAAATATGAAGTTCAAATATTGAACATTAAATAGAATAGTGAATATGATTAGATTAAAACTTCACAGAAAAAACACATAATAGAAATAAGAGTTAAAGTAGAATTCAGTAAAAAAAAAGGAAAAAAAAAACAAGAATGGAATAAGATCATGGTTTTATGAAATTTCTTGGATAAAAAATTCACTATTGATTTATATAAAACAATAAATTGAATGCATGAAACCATTGTTAAAAACCACTAACAAAGAAATTTGTTGTTTGCTAAACAATAGATTGTACATGTGAAATTATTTGGATAAAGCCACTAATGAAATAAAACCCCCAAGTTAGAAACTCTTTTCGTGAAATCCCCTACCTAACCTTCTAAAAATCGTTCTTAAAAGTACTATTTTTGGACTATGAAATCTGGCCATTCTAAAAAATACCTATAAAATTTTATGGCAAAAACTAGCTAGCAACTTGAACCTTTTGTTGTCCTTTCCCCCTTTTTTTCATAGACAAAACTTTTCTTGCTAGGTCAACATGAAACCACCTTTCTTTGTTCCCTATAACCACTCTCCTTGTTGCATAAAAAATGTTGTCTTTATTGTATAAAAATCACTTTTTGTGGCCACAAATTTACCCTAGCTCCATTAACTTGCCCATCTTTGCGACCCAAATCTAACCCTCTTTGTTGTTAAAAACTACCCCTTTTTGTTGATCAAAATCACTCTCCTTCCCTGCCATAAATTGCTCTGGTTTTCCCATGGAATAATTGATGAAACCCTTACTTTTCTTTGCAAAACACATAAAAATATAGACAAAACCCTATGTTACAAAATGGATAAGAAGAAACAAATAATAAAAGGAATGAGTGAGATCCCCTTACTCATTTTCCTATAAAAACTAGATGGTTCTCTTTTACTTCCTTTTGCTCTCCCTCCTCTCATCAAACCTTGTCTTCTTCAAGCTCTTCTATTCTCTCCCCAAAGCTTATATTTATAATCTCTCCTCACCTCTTTTTAAACCTCGTAATCCAAGTGGATATTGGTGGCCACCTACCTATTCCAACTAGTTCCTTTTGACAATTTTAGTTCAGCACGTTCTTCTGTAATTCTTTGTAATTGTGGGTTCTACACTTTCGGGGTTGTCTAAAGCCCTACATAGCTTCCAGGTTGAGATTGGTGGCTGCCCACCTAATCCAACTGACTTATTTTGGAAGTTTTCATGTCATTAGATCTTTCTGTACTTCCAGGGCTGTTTTGGGGCCCTAAACAATGTTTTTCTGGCTTTCCATAGTCAAAGTGTGGACATAGTCAAAGTTTAATGGCATAATATGTATTTCTCGAAAATACCTTTACAATGGGCTATCACACGCCTAAAACGAAGGTCGTATGCAATAGTTATGACCTCGGGAAGTTGAGGTACCAACTTACCCATCGTGGCCCACATAACTTTTGGCGTTTCATCTCCTAGGGTTAGGTTTTTTTATGTCTAGGGTTTTGGAATTAATGAGTAATGTCGAAAATACATCTAGAGCCTCATTGTAATAATTATGCTCAGACGGATGCACGTAGCAACCACATCTCTTCTCAGAGACAACTACCACCATTCGAGCAAGTTGTTTTCGGTTCTACAATTTTACAATTTCAACCTATTTGATTTATTCAATAGAAGTTATTATTCAATGGATATCTATTGTTGTTCTTTGTATATCTGTGTTATTTTATTCAATCTATTATTTATTACGTTCCGCTCATAAATATGGATCAATGGTATCAAAGCGGCATGCTCTTCATTTATTTTTCTTCATGCATGTCCCCGACAAGATTTGGGTACAAGAAGTTGGGACTTGAACTAGTCGAGCCTTTGCAAGATCGACCGCATCGAGCCCAACCACAACTCATGGGGGACGAGAAGAAATATGATGGAGCAGGAGATCATTTTAAATTGTTGCTCCAGGAAGCCCTTGCATGACAAATGAACGAAATGATGGACAACTTTGCACAAATCCTTTGACATCTTCCCACAAGAGACACATCTTCATCAGGCAGCCATGCAACCCCCTTCAAGGTACAAGTAAATTTTTATATTTGATTATTTGAAGGACTGATAGATGCAAATGCTGTAGATAAATGGTTGAATCTACGCGAAGGGTATTTTTCGGTCCACAATTTTTCCGATAGAGAAAATATTACGTTTGCACTCCTCAAGGTTGTCCCCCATGTTAAGGACTGGTGGGATATTTACTTTGAGCAAAGGGCCATAGAAGAATATACAATATTTGCGGTCGCCCCCACATGGGATTCCTTCAGGGATGTCATTAAAGAACAATACTACCCTGTTGGAAGCTACGAGGACCAGTACACAAGATGGACCGCCCTGCGTCAGGAAAGGGACTAGACAATACCAGTTTTCACCAATATTTTCCATACCTTGCGAACCAAATTAGGTATCAAAGAATCTAAACGACATCTAGTGCTCAAATATCGTGGTTGTTTGCATATATACATTCAAACAGAAATGGAGTTTCTGGACATTGCATCATTGGGTACAGATTATAGATATGATGTCAAGATTGAGCATAAATTTAAGCAGAAGAGGCGAAAGTTTGGATATGAAAACTCCTCATAGCCGAAGCGGGGAAAATGTGGCCCCAACCCACAAAACAAGGGACATATCAAAGATGACCACTCTCAGGACAACTAGTGCAAGCCGCAACACAAGAAGGGTAATGAAAATTCAAAGAAGGACATGGGAAAGTGGTGTGAATACCATAAAATCCCTTGGCACAACATCGAAGAATGTCGCTCCAAGCAGCCATTGGTGGCCAAGCTGAAATATTTTGAGTCATAGGTAGATTATGACTCTGAATCAAATCCAGAAGGAGGGAAGCATATTATTGATGCCAAACCCAAAGCCACTATCACTACCACCAAAGTCCAACCAAGCAAACCAGAGGAAGGGGAACACCTCTTTCATTCACAGATGTGGGTAAAGGGGTCTCCGCTTCATTTCATTGTCGATAGCGGAAATCAGAAGAACCTGATCTCAGCAGAGGTCGTTAAGCGGTTGGACCTGCCAATGACACCACACCCATAGCGCTACACCATCAGCTGTCTTCGCCGAGAAAGAGATCTTCGTGTCAGCCAATAGTGTCATCTACCCTACGACATCAAGCCCTTCAAAGATGAGGTATTGTGTGATATTGTTGCCCTTGAAGTTTGTGATGTTCTTTTAGGACAACAATATTTGTGGAAGTGACATGTTGTGTATGAGTCTAGACCCCGCATTGTTATTATTACTTTGGGTAGACAATTGTACAGGATACTGGAGGTAGCACCACCTACCACTATTTCTTTAATCTCTGCTAAGCAATCCAGTAAGGTCATTTCACAGACCGAGAAGTTCATCTTCTTTGTGATCCGTGCTCATAGTAAGAAAAAGGTCATCTCCACATCCATGACCTCTACAAAAAGCCTCTGTTTGCAACAAAATCAAGTGGATGAAATCATGGAAGAGTAAAGAGACATCTTCTCCTCACCCACCAGGGTACCGACACACTGCCAAGTCAAGCATCCAATTGATCTACCCCCGGTGCACCTTTGCCTAATGGACTAGTTTTTCGTTGCTCGCTGATGGAAAATGACTAAATCAAGTGTCAGATCCAAGAGTTGCTTCAAAAGGGGCACATCAGACCCAACTCCTCCCCTTGCAGAAGCTCGATAGTACTGGTGTAGAAGAAAGATGGGTCATGGTTGCTCTGCATTGATTACAGAGCATTAGACAAAATCACCATCAAGAACCGGTACCCAATTCCCCGAATTGATGACCTTCTTGACCAACTCAAGGAGGCCAAGTTCTTCAACAATATTGACCTAAAGTCTGGCTACCACTAGGTTCCCATCGAACTCACTGATGTATGGAAGACAACTTTCAATCTAAAGAAGGTCTCTTCGAATGGTTGGTCATGCCCTTTGGCCTAACAAATGCACCAACAACTTTCATGAGGTTGATGGATGATGTATTGAGACCCTTCACCAACTCTTTTGTGGTGGTATATATGGATGACATTATCATATTCAACAGAACTTGGGAGGAGCACATGCAACATATTCATCAGGTTTTGAGCACTCTATGACAACACAAGCTATATCCCAACTTGGAAAAAGGCTCCCTTGGCATGAACATAGTCGAATACTTGGGATACATTGTTGATGAACATGGGGTACATGTGGATCCAACTAAGATCCAAGTCATCCGTGACTGGCCATCCCCGGCCACACTAATCAAGCTCCAGAGCTTCTTGGGACTTGCCAACTTCTACTAACGGTTCGTGTTGGGATTCTCCCATATTGTATGGGCCCTCAGCCAAGTGACCAAGGTAGGTGGCAAGGAAAATTTCGCATGGGCGAAGGCACAACAACGAGCATTTGATGATCTGAAGCATCGCTTGTGCTCAACTCCAGTACTCTCCTTACCCTATCTGCAACAATTGTTCAAGATTGAGACTGATGCATCTAACTATGTTGTAGGCGTAGTTCTCACTCAACACGGTCATCCGATAGCATACCATAATGAGACACTCTCAAATATTGTTCAGAAATACCCCACCTATGACAGGGAAATGTATTCCATTGTACAAGCCTATCGCCAATGTAAACATTACATTTTGAGAAAGGAGACACTCATCCACACTGATCACAAGCATTTGTAGTTGATACAAACATAGGGAAAGTTGCAGAATGATTGCCATAAGAAGTGGTCCACATACCTGCATCAGTTCCATATGAACATCAAGTATAAGACATGGAGCACAAATCGTGTCGTTGACTGCCTTAGTTGACCTCCTGTGGTTGCACTCACCATCGTGCTCCATTCTTGTGGGCATGAGGCACCTGAGTGGCCCCAAATTTATCAACAAGATTCTGACTTTGCCACCACCTATTAGCTCTTGGGTACAACCGTGAATGTCACCAATTTTCACATTCAAGACAAACTATTATTCCATCTGGGCTACCTTCGTGTTCCTGCAAGCAAGCGTGCAAAGATGATTTGGGAGGCTCACTGCAGTCGAAAGTTAGGACATTTTGGCATGGAGAAAACTGTGGTCGTTCTACAGAAACATTTTTATTGGCCAAAACTTCGACAAGACGTCAACAAGTATATCAGATCTTGCACTGTCTGTGCCATTACCAATCCAACCATTAAGAAGCAAGGATTATACACCCCTCTTTCTACTCTCGAGAGGCCTTGGGAATCCATCTCGATGGATTACATGTTCTTTCTACCTCGAGGTTCTTTGGGAATCCATCTCGATGATTACATAAATTCTCCATCCAACTTCTAAGAAAGGAAATCGATTGTGCATTTGTAGGGAAAGTTGATCGGTTTTCAAAGATGACCATTCTCATAGCCTGCGAGAAGAGAATCACATCGACAAATACCTCCAAGCTCTCTTTGAACGAGTGTGGGTCCATTTTGGATACCATAGACCATCAAATCTCCGGTTGGATAACAGTTCTCAACACATTTTTTGTCGAGTCTTTTGTCACTATTGGACACCAAGCTCACTAAATCCACTTCCTTCACCCTCAAATCGATGACTAAATAGAGGTCGTCAATCAAATGATCGTGTGCACATCTCGTGCATGTATAACTCTAAGAATATACATACACGGGATGAGAGTCTTCCCTATGTTCAAAACAACTACAACAGGGCTCTCCATATCTCCACCAACCATAGCCCATTTCAAGTGGGGCTGGGATTCCAACCTTTGGATCCCATTGATGTTGCACTACCTCTTGCAACCTCACAAAATATTCTTCCCATGTTCATTCCGAGGCCGAAAAATCCACCAAATTCATTGAGTGGATTCAACACATCCACCAATAGGTCCATGAGATTTTGCATAAAGACAATGCTAAGTACAAGCAACGCCATGATCAATATCTGGTACTGCACACGTTTCATGTGGGAGACAAGGTCTGGTTACATTTGAAGAAAGAACGCCTTACAGGGCCCCATTGAAAGCTCTGTCCACTTCGCTATGGGCCTTACACTATCACCAAGCATGTGGGAGACAATGCTTTTGAGCTCAACACTCCCCCATTCCTTAGCTTGCACCCAATGTTCAATGTGGACCTCCTCCGACCATATTTTCCACCATTATTGGACACCTCAGAAATTGCAAAACAATTGACACCAACAGAGCTCAACCCTAACTGCATGAAACAAGCATCTACTGATTAGATAATGGACACACAGGTCAAGGGCACTCGTCAACAGAGGATCCATATTTATGGGGTTGTCAAGGCAGGACAACTCCTGCACCAAGACAAATGGCTCACCCAGGGCCAAATTCAACAAAAATTTCTTCACCTGATGGGGGCACTCAACGCAATGGAGACCATTGCTTCCTAAGGGGGGAGGACTGATCTAGGTGGATATTGGTGGCCACCGACGTATTCCAACTGGCTCATTTTGACAGTTTTAGTTCAACATGTTCTTCTATAATTATTTTTAATTGCGGGTTCTACACTTTCGGGGTTGTTTGAAGCCCTACATAGCTGCCAGGTGGAGATTGGTGGTCACCCACCTAATCCAACTGGCTTATTTTGGAAGTTTTCATGTCAGTACATATTTTTGTACTTCTAGGTTCATTTTGGAGCACTAAACAATATTTTTTTGGCTTTCCACAATCAAATTGTAGACATAATCAAAGTTTAACGACATAATGTGTAGTTCTAGAAAAGACCTTTCCAACGGGCTATCACCTGCCTAAAACAGAGGCCGTATGCAAAATTTATGACCCCAAGAAGTTAAGGTACCAACTTACCCATCGGGGCCCACATAACTTTTGGTGTTTCATTTCCTAGGGTTAGGTTTTTGGATGTCTAGGGTTTTGGCATTCATGAGTAATGTTAAAAACGCCTATGGAGCCTCATTATAATCATCCTTCTCAGACGGATGCGCGTAGCAACCATGCCTCTTCTCAGAGATAGCTACCACCATTCGAGCAATTTGTTTTCAGTTCTACAGTTTTACAGTTTCAACCTATTTTATTTATTCAATAGAAGTTATTGTTCATTGGATATCTTTTGTTGCTCTCCGTATCTCTGTGTTATTGTATTCAGTCTATTATTTATTTCGTTCCAACTTCCACTCATAAATCCGGATCACCTCGTCTTTTTCAATCTCTTCTCTCCTTTCAAACCTTTCTATTTTTAAACCTCTCCTCTCCTCAAACCTTGTCTTCTTTGAGCTCTCCTCTCTACTCCTCTTTAATATTTGTTCTTCTCTCGTTGATACATGGTCTATTGGATTACTAATGAAATGAGAAACAAAAGTTCATTTGGGATTTTGTTGACTTTAAAAAAAAATTATTTGGACATAGATGGTGATGTACTTGTACCACAATTTATGTTCCTTGTTAACTTGCAAACATTAAAAATATATTCATGAATTTGGAAATTATTCTTTTTATAAAGTGAAAATTGTGAATGTTTCAAGCCAACAAAATTGGCTTATCATCAAGAGGTATTAATATATGGATAAATAATAAATTAATAAGTAATTAATTACTATATGGATTATTAGTATAAGGTTGAATCGTGGATTGTTATTAATTAATTAATATAGAGTTAAATAGTAGTTAATAGACTAGGGGTAAGTGGGTGAGTTGTTAGGGGTAAGTGGTTAGTGGGTTAGGCACCCCAAGAATATGAAAAAATAATTGTGTCAAGTCTCATGGCATTTTCCTGAAAATCCCTTGTTGTTGGCATGAGATGATGTCCATTGGTTATGTTGGCTCAAGGCCAAATTTGTGCAACAAATCACATAGTGTGGTAGCTATATATGTTGATAATAGTTATTAGGGTCCATGTGACATTTTTCAAGTCCATGCCAAGTGGTGGGATCATCTAGATTGCAATCTATTTCATTTGGAATCAATAGTGGCACATCTCCAACTAGTTGAACATTGACAAAGTAATCAACCACACTATTTAGATTAAGTGACACATGATCTTATTAGAAAAATGCACATTAAATATATTAGAAATTAAATTATCTTAATTAAAAATAACATGATTATATTTACCTCTTGTTACCCCTCATATTGGCATGAGTGGTAATTACATATTTTCAAGGGTAACTTGCAGGGATGATGATGAGTTGGAGATATACGCCTTCTCTTTTGGTTGGAGATGATGCATTGATGGATCAACCTCTTGGTACTACTTGATAATGGATCCCACTATCTCACCATGATGGATCTATCCCCCAAGGGTTAGATACTAGTAGCATGAGATGTGAAATAGCTTATTGGTGGTGCTTGGCTTTCTCATGGTTGGACTATATGCTTAGATGATATGATACTTGGTATGGCGGATGTTATTCATGGTTGGCCTAGCCTGACAATCACAGATCTCTTGGTCTCTTTTTATTGTGATTTGGATTATGGTGAAATTTGTTGAGGTTAAATGTGGTAAAGGGGCCACATGTTTTTGTACTTTAATGAATACATTTATAGGCTAAGGAAATATTAAAGCTTATAATAAAGGGGGAACCCTCTTTATCAATGTAATCACTATACCAACTAATATGATGGTCTAAAAAGGGAATGACATCATATAAAAGAGGTTGCCCCCACTTCGCTCACTTAAGTTTATAACATGGTTTCACCTGTCAAAAATGTTGGAGTGCCCTTTTTAAATTAAAGAACATGTCCATGTGCATGTGGGACACCTTCACTTCCATATTATTTTCAACTCATGAAAATAAATGGGTCGTTGTCTTTTCCATCTCTTTTTGGAAATTAAATTGGAGGGGGTTGGGGCACCAACATACCATGTGAGCCACCATCTTATATCTTGAAATTAAAAGTTGTGTCGATACATCTGAGGAGTCATCATCTATGCACACCATATGTTGAGTCGTGGACCAATCGTCTGAGCCACCTTAGAAACCACCACTTCAAAATTAATAGTTTTCCATGAAATTGTGCCTTACTCAAGTGGAGCTATACAATTCACATGCAATATAACATGGTCACCATAGGTATGGAATGAGCCACCAAGCTAGTGTGGTCAATGTTCCTTGGTATGCACATGAGCTGAGTTGGCATTTGGTTTAATGGGGCTATCACACATGGAGTTATTTCATCTTTTATTGGGTGGGGTCGTCCCCTCCATTCATCATATAATGAAATCATGGATCAAGTTATGGGTGATGTACAATCCATTCCCTTTCTTATGCATTCAATGGCACACACATGATGGGTTTTGTAATTAAATTAAACATTTTAGTGTACCACCTATTAAATATTTGTGCCATCATGAGGCATCCCACTTATGGATACTTTACTACATTTTCATTATTTATGCATGGTTCATATTCATTGTTTGGGGAATGGAGGTTATTGAAGTCAATTAACCACATTAAGGGGGTTGTTACTTGTATGTTATTTTTGGAAAGAAGTTGCAACTAGCTCCACTATTCTAGTATTGTTGACTTGGTTGTTGGAGTTAGTTAAATTGAGATAATGTTACTTTTGTTTTCCTGGAATATTTTATTAGAGGAAGTTGAGATGTGAACAAACTTCTTGCCAATTTTAGTAAACAAGTTGTTGAGAGTTCTATTTTTATTGCATTCCTTGGAGAGAAAAGTGGATCTAGGAAAACAAATGATATTTTATTGTATGAGGAGTTATAGCTCAAATCCGTCTAAGGATTTACTCTCTCCATTTGCAACTTGGATTGGAATTGAATTATTAATGGAAGAATTTGTGAGCAAGATAGCTCCAAGCATTGGAATGAAGGTAACTTTTGTCTAAGTTGTGATTTAATTTGTGTACAATATTTTATGTGTGGCACATGTTCTAGGCAAAGTATTGGTAGACATTGTATGCATGTTGGATTGTCAAAGCTAAGTGTAGAAGCACCTTATCTCAAGAGGAGTAAAGCCCTATAACTCCTATTGTAGGTGAATGCTTGCACCTTGTCTTGGAGAAAAAGGGTTTAAAGCCCTAACTACCTTGGTGTGCAAAGCTTAACCACTTCTACATATTGGTTTGGTTTTGGAGCTCCTATTGTGAGTCCATTCCCTTAAACACCTTGTAATCCTTTGTTTACTAAGTTAGGTGAATGCTAAAAATAATGTCATCTTGTCTATTTATAGCCCCTAACCATTTGATGAACAACCCTCTTAGATAGCATTCATGAATCCATAGCCCAAGCAATAAGGCACTGAATTTCCCCTTCCATCTTTCATCTCCAAGCCCATCTTTTTTTAAAAACTTTCCCATTTCTTTTTGTTGTATTAGTTTCTATCTCTCTTTAGTCCCCCTCCATACTACAATAAATGAGCCTAGAAACTATAGGAAATTCCCCCTTGACATAGGTCCTTCCTTTGTCTAAAGTGCATAAGAATGTTGGTGAGGTGACAGTGGCCAACCTCCTTGTTTCACATGTCTCCACCTCGGTGTTGGACTTCACATCTTTGGATGTGAGATTGTGTAGTGATATTTTGGTGTCGTTGTTGGAGATAAAGTCCATTCCTATATCTTGTAGATTATATACATTTTGGTTTATGTTGAATATCTTTTTCATCTTTCCAACTCTATTGAGGGAATACGTCTTTTTTCCCTATTGCAGATTTGAGGACTTGTTGTTAGTAGGTAAAACAATCAATATTTGAAGGCATCAAGTTCACCTTGGCAACTTCACTCGTCTCTCTATTTGGAAAAGTATGAAGGTATATCTTGCTGATTTTATTTTTAGATTTGATTTCTCACGTTGAAGAATTGTAGAGTTGTAAAGAATAATGGTTCCTTAGAAATTTCATGAGATCTATCCTACTTTAGATGCGAAGAAAATTCCAGGGTACCCTAACCATTATATTCCTGAATGACTAGAAGACCTTCCAAAGTTTAATGGCAATGAACATTGTACTATTCATCATTTTATAACAATTTTGAGATATACTTCAATAATAAATGTAGCACATGATGATGTATTTTGAAAACTATTTGTATATTATTTGGAAGGAGATAAAAAATATTGGGTCAAATATTGTAATGGTCCTAGAGGGATTTCACTTTTTTGTAGATTTTGGCAAAGTGTTATTCAAACGTTGGGGTCCTCACTTGCAAATTTGAAGATTCTCTTGAAGAAGCCTTTGCAACACTACAAGAAAATGAAGATGATCAATCATCCCAAGCCCCCCAAGCATGAAGACAAAGAGCTTGAAGAATATCAAGAGCCAACTCTTGATCCCATTCGTGAAGACATTCAAGATCAAGCTCAAGTCCTATTGAAGGTCAAAGACATGAAGACACATTTGAAGATCAATAAGTCATTGAAGAGCCTTGTCATGAGCCAATCCATGAATATCAAGAGCACAATGAGGTGTTTCTTTCATTCACTTCATCCATTCATGAAGAAGAAGGGTTGGTAAGCTATGATTTTCTTCAAAATTATAAAGTTAATGACACATCCATTGAGGGTTTTGAGGAAAGTTTATACTCAAATTTATTTTCTTCCACGTTAAATGAAGAGATGGGAAATCAAGAAAATAATAAGCACTTTTAGAATTTTTGTCATAATTTGGATAGGGTTTATTGAGAGTTATTAGGAGATCTAATTTATGATACATCTAGAGAAGTGAGTGTTGATTTTGAATCATTGGGATAGCCTAGTATAATGGGAGTAAATTCAGAATTTTTTCATGAGAATTTTTATCCATATTCAGAATTTTTTGTAGATGGTTTATAGCTATATTCACAGGTAAGTAATTAAGAAAATTTTCATATTAATGAACAATTTAACACAAAATTTCCAGCGACCATTGTCCTTAGAGATTGGTGAATTCTCATGTAAAAATCAAGTTGGAAATGATATTTTTCTTGCTGGAAATTGTATGGGATGGCAAAGTATAGAATTATATGCATGCTACATAAATTTTTAGCCTTCATATATGGACCAACCAACCATTACATACACTCAGGAATTTATTTCCAAATATGAACATGAACTTTGTAACTTGTCTTCATGCTTTTATCAAGATGATTTTGTGATGGAGAAGCCTAAAAATGTAATCCTTGAGGATAAAGATGATAATGCTCCAATTTTTTTTATGATGTAAAATATCCTCAAGAAACTTATTATAGTCCTATCCAAATTTGGATAGAAAAAATTGTTTGGGTGCATGCCATTTTGGGCATAAACTTGATGTATTGGATGATCTTCATGATGATTTCCTAGTGTTCAACCAAACATCCATGAAAATTCCAGCTTAGATACATGTTGTTTTTGATGTCTTCCTATTTTGGCTCATATCAAAACATAAGGGAAGGACCTTTGATGTAAGCAAAGAGTTTGGGTGGCTACATTGGTCGTATGATTACACCTAGCTCTCTTGTTTTGCTCATGTAGAGAAAAGGGTAGGTGGAATAATCTCTTTAAAGGCAATATAATAGAAGAACAAGCTCTTTATTATGAGCATTTCATTTCATGTACTTTGGCATTGTTGGTTTATGCCATTCTTTTATTTGTAAAGACAATTTTGATGCAATAAATTAGATGTGATAAGATAAAGACCATCCATCCACATTCCTCTTGTTTGAAGGATTTTATCACAAGTGCAACCCGATATTTTGGGGTTTTCATACACTCTTATCCTAAGAGTGCATGTCCCCAAGTAAGAGTCAATGGTTACCCCTCATATTGGCATAAGGGGAATCACATATTTTTTAGGGTAACTTGTAGGGATGGTGATGAGCTGGAGATGTACACCTTCTCTTTTGGTTGGAGATAATGCATTGATGGATCACCCTTTTGATAATATTTTTTTATGATGGGTCCCACTATGTCATCATGATGGATTTATCCCCCAAGGGTTGGATACTATTAGCATGAGATGTGAAATGGCTTATTGGTGGTGCTTGGTTCTGTCATGGTTGGACTAGATGCTTAGATGATATGCTCTTTGGTCGTATGGTAGATGTTGTTCATGGTTATCCTAGCTTAAAAATCACACATCTCATGGTCTCTTTTTATTATGATGTTGGCTTATGGTGAAATTTGTTGAGGTTAAATGTGGTAAAGGGTCCACCCCTTTTTTTCTCTTTAATGAAAACATTTATAGGCTAAGACAATATTAGAGCTTATAATAAAGGGGGCGCCCTCTTTATCAATGTAACCACTAAACCAAGTAATGTGATGGTCTAAAAAGGGAATGACATCCTATAAAAGTGGTCACCCCCTTAGCTCACTTAAGTTAATAACATGGTTTCACGTATGAAAAATGTTGGAGTGCCCATTTTGAAATTAAAGAACATGTTAATATGCATGAGGGACACCTTTGCTACCATCTTGTTTTCAACATGTGCAACTAAATGGACCATCGTCTTTTCCAGCTCTTTTTGGAGATTAAATTATGGTGGGTCACGAACATACCTTAAAAACCATTTGTTGGAGACACCTTAGAAACCACCACTTCAATCGTCATCTTTTTC
The DNA here is from genome assembly GCA_010110895.2 of Picea sitchensis. Lineage (NCBI taxonomy): Eukaryota > Viridiplantae > Streptophyta > Pinopsida > Pinales > Pinaceae > Picea > Picea sitchensis. The sequence goes on along the minus strand of SNQJ01S0012878.1, from coordinate 250,738 downwards.
CATGAAATTGTGCCTTCACTCAAGTGGAGTTGTACAATTCACATGCAATATAGTGTGGTATCCATATCCGTGAAATGAGTCGTCGAGTTAGAGTGATCAATGTTCCTTGGTGGGGTCATCCCCTCCATTCAACATATAATGAAGTTGTGGCTCAAGTTATGGGTGATGTACGATCCATCCCCTTTTTTATGCACTCAATGACAAGAGTAAGCTAACTAGGGAGCAATCTTCCCTCTTTTCAGGCAAAAAAATTGGCCTAAATCCAACCAGATTTTCAGGGGTATCTTGAGTTTGGCATGGATCAAACGTTCCATGCATTTCAGAACCTTACCCCAGGGTTTTTGCCCCATTTTAAACCAACTCAGATGCTCAGAAAATCGATCAGAATTCTAAATCAACCAGAAATTTAAAACTGCATCGTCGGAAAAATAACTTGGGAGGGAAGATTGCTCCCGAATTAGCCCACTCCCTCAATGACACACACATGATGGGTTTTGGAATTAAATTAAACATTTTAGTGTACCACCTATTAAATATTTGTGCCATCACGAGGCATCCCACTTATGTATATTTTACTACATTTTCATCATGTATGTGTGGTCCACCTTGGAGATTACTACATTTTCATCATGTATGCATGGTCCACCTTGAGATTAAATATTCATTGTTTGAGGAATGGAGGTTATTGAAGTCAATTGACCACATTGAGGGGGTTGTTACCTTGTATGTTATTTTTTGAAAGAAGTTGCAATTAACTCCACTATTCTATCATTATTGACTTGATTTTTGGAATTAGTTAAATTGAGATAATGTTATTTTTGTTTTTTTAGAATATTTTATTGGAGGAAGTTGAGATTTCAATAAAATTCTTCTAACTTTTAGTAAGCAAGTTGTTAAGAGTCTTATTTTTATTGTATTCCTTGGAGAAAAAATTGTATCTAGGCAATCAATTGTTATTTTATTCTACGAGGAGATAGAGCACACATCTATATAATAATTTGCTCTCTCCATTTGCAACTTGGATTGGATTTGAGTGATTAATGGAAGAACTTGAGAGAAAGATATATCCAAGCATTGAAATGAAGGAAAAGTTTTTCCAAGTTGTGATTTCATTTATGTACAATCTTTTATGTGTGGCACATGTTCTAGGAAAAGTATTGGTAGACATTTGTATGCAGGTTCGATTGTCAAAGCTAAGTGTAGAAGCACCTAATATCAAGACATAGAGTAAATCCATATACCTTCTATTGTAAGTTAATGCTTGCACCTAGTCTTGGGGAAAAGAGGTTTAAATCCCTAACTACCTCGATGTGTAAATATTAACTGCTCCTACATATTGGTTTTGTTGTGTAGCTCCTATTGTGAATCCCTTCCCTTGAATACCTTGTGATCCTTTGTTTACTAAGTTAGGTGAATGCTATAGAGAATGCCATCTTGTCTATTTATAGCCCCTAACCATTTGATGAACAACCCTCTTAGGTTGTATTCATGACTCCATATCCCAAGCAATAAGGCATTGGTTTTCCCCTTCCATCTTTCACCTCCAAGCCCATATTTATTTAAAACTTTCCCATTTCCTTTTGTTGTATTAATTGTTAGCTCTCTGTATTCCCACTCCATACTACAAGAAGTAAGCCTAGCAACCATAGGGAAGCCCACATTGACTTAGGTCCTTCCTTTGTCTAAAATGCATAGGAGTGTTGGTGAGGTGATTGTGGCCAACCTCCTTGTTTCACATGTTCTCACTTAGGTGTTGGAATTTACATTTTTGGGTGTGAGATTGTGTGGTAATACCTCTCTCATTAGATGTCTCATTAGCAGGAAATGGGAGGTTGACCTCACACTAGTATATGTTTGTGTATGGACATCGTATAAGGTCAAACTTAGGATCCTTTGGACCAAGTAGCATAGAAATCATTGTCTAATTGAATCCTTTGCATGGTACAACTAAAATTTTGGTTATCATCATACACCATGTGTGTAACATCCCTACTATAATCCCAAATTTAATTAATTCTTAGTGTAGATATAATATGTAGCCATGACCAATTGATGTAATATGCAAATTGCATTTATGAATTTTAATAATAAAATGTGATGCCAACTGTTGAGGGATATAAACAAATATGGGGGCTGAATTAATCCACAAGAGAGGGGAGGGTCTAAGAGAATGCCTAAGAGGGGTCCAAGGGGGAATTACCATTGTATATTAATTCAACCAATTTCCTATATTTTCTATTGGTATATGAACTTTCTAATTTCCGATCAAGTGTTCCTAAAGCCAATCATTAAATTTTGATGTTAGTGGTAGCATTGGAAAGGTACTTCCACATTAGCATGTGTCTAGCATGTGGAAGTTGTAAAAAATCTTCTAGTCTTGAGTTCACTTTAGTTAAAAGGAATTAATTAAAGTAAAATTGTATTTATTAATTAATTGAGTTATTTAAGGAATGTGCTTAGCACGCAATATGTAATCTAAATCTTAAGTGAGTGTGAGAAGTAATATCAATCGTATATCACTTTGGAAATTAGAAATAGATTGTAACTTATAATTATAAAAGAAAATCTAGGAGAAGGAGGAAAACACTTTTGACGAGAGGTCGAGGTTGAGATGCTTGTGTGAGATACAATTGTGAGAGACTTTGGTGAATGACCAAGGCCAAGGATAAAAAAAGAAGGAATTTTTCTAGTGTGAGGAGTGTAGGAGCAAATAAGGACTTTTGCTTACACTAGAGTGAGGAGATATCATAGGATGGGTGAATAGATTTCGTCCAAGTGTTGTTGTAGAGAGGGTTGGATCACAAAGGACTGTGATTCAAGATCTTGGATAAGTGAAGAAGGAATTCCATCTAGAGGTCATATAGGTCAAGGAGAAGAGAGAGCAGAGACAATCGTAGGTGGGTTTCAGAGAATATAAGCCAGAGTGAAGTGCAACATTGTATGTAAGTTTTTATGTGTATGCGGGTTTCAGTGGAGACAATCACGTAGATACATGGGTTTGCTGAAGGACAATCACGTACACCTCAAGAAATGTGTTGGTACAGATTTGTACAACAACACAAGAATTTCTAGGTTTGTTTGCGGTGTATATTTCTCTTAGTGGGCCATTTTCCCTATTAAGGGAGCCCTAATTTGACCTTAATAAAGGCATATTGGAAGTGGTTTTCCCTCTGAGGTTTTTTCAGGGGTTTACACCTGAAAATATCGGTGTCTTGTGTGTGAGATTTTGGTTTCCTTATTTGTGCTTTTGCTGCATGTTTAGTTGATTACTCAACAATGATTTTAGTAGATAAATATATTTGATTTTGAGCTAACTGCCAGGAGTTGAGTAGAGGATGAAAATCAACATGGTATTAGAACATATCAAGGATTGTTAGAGAATAAATCAACATGGTATCAAAGCTAGGGATCTAAAGGAAGGAAACCAAGAGCACATGTCTTAATAGTTACAAGAAGATCTATAACCAAGAGGCAGAAATCAAAGGATGAATTTCAGGGAAGCTATAGAACTAAAGCATAACATGGTTTTTGTAGGTGTACATAGGTGTATGCAGGTCACAGTGGTGACAATGGCATACATACGTGGGTCAGAGTGGTGAAATTTGCATACATAGTGGGTCACTGTGTTGACAATCATGTACAAGAACGTACGTGACAGTACAAGATAGTTTCATCAGAGGGTTACCAGATCGGATATTGGATTCGAGGTTTTGAAGGAGAGAGGGAGTCATTCTTTGTGACACAATGGTGAACACATTGAATATTGAGGACATATTGGAAGGGGAAACAAACTTGTAGTCATGGAAGGCAGAGGCTCTTCTTCTATTGGAGGAGAATGACCTCAAAGAGTATGTTGAGGCCGTGGTTTCTAGTGGAGAGTTTATCGCTCAAGATGGAAAGAAGAAGAAGGACATGAGAAAAGTCAAGTGCTTTGCATGTCACAAGTTTGGACATTGTCTAGGTTAATTTCCACACATGAAGAAGAGGGGGAACGAAGTGAAACCAGAGGTAGCTGCGATGGAAAAGACTTTAATAAGTGGATGAGTTTTGGAAGAAGTTTGAATAAAGAAAGTTCTTACTTGTTTCCCAAACTTCCTTGGGCATCATATGAGTTGATGCATGGTTGATAGATGGTGGAGCCACATATCATATGACAGGAACACGAGAGGTGTTTGAGAGCTTCATAGATTTTGAATCAGAGATGCATGTGGAACTTGGTATGGGGACCAAGCATGCAGTAAAGGGATCTGGAGGAATATCGTTTCAGTTGGAGTCAGGAGGCACATTGAGAGTGAAAAATGTGCTATGGATGCTACAATTCAAGATCAATGTGAAGTTAGTTTCAATGATTGAGAAGAAGGGATTTGACATAGAGTTCTAGGATGGAAAGGCGTTGATCAAGCCTAGAGGATATAGCTAAGAAAAAGCAACTGACTATGGATTTATAGAGGGAAACTTGTACAGGATAAAGGGCCAACCTTTGCAAGTAGTGGTGAGTAGTAGAGTGACAAAGAACAAGGAGCAGGTATATCCGAAGGTTGAGAAACTTAGAGGGAGTCAACCTTGAGGTTCAAATGGAGAGAAGCCTTCCAAGTACATCGAGAAAGAGTCATCGTACGAGATGGCCATGTAGGATGCTCAAGAGTATGTTCAGAGGTAGTGAGTCTTCAGAGACAGATCATATCATTATGGCAGGGATAGCTTCTGTGTCAGAGGGAGCAGCCAATCAAATGTATTGGAGAGCAGGCATGGTAGCAGATCTGGTAGCGAAGATTGAGCCATTTGAGGTGGGAGAAGTACCTTCCTCACTAAGAGGGAGTGTTGATGTTAGTGGTAGCATTGGATAGGTAGTTCTGCATTGGCATGTGTCTAGAGTGTGGAAGTTGTCAAAAATATTCTAGTCTTGAGTTTACTTTAGTTAAAAGGAATTAATTAAAGTAAAATTGTATTTAGTAACTAATTTAGTTATTTAAGGAACATGCTTAGCATGCAACATGTAATCTAAATATTAAGTGAGTGTAAGAAGTAGACTCAACCGTAGATCACTTTGGAGATTAGAAATAGATTGTAACTCATAATTATAAAAGCAAGGCTACAAGAAGGAGGGAGACACTTTTGACAAGAAGTTAAGATCGAGAGACTTACTTGTGAGATACTTTGGTGAGAGACCGAGGTCAAGGATAGAAAAGAAGGACTTTTTCTAATGTGAGGAGTGTAGGAGCAAAGAAGAAATTTTTCTTACACTAGAGTGAGGAGATCTCACAGGTTGGGTGAAGAGATTTTTTCCAAGTGTTGATGAAGAGAGGGTTGGATAAAAAAGGACCGTGATTCAATATTTTGGATAAGTGAAGAACCACTTCCATGTAGAGGTCATACAGGTCAAGGAGAAGAGAGAGCAGAGGTAGCCGCATGTGGGTTTTAGAGGATAGAAGTCAGAGTGAAGCACAACGTCGTACAAAAGTTTTCGTATGGGTTTTCCATACATGTACATGGGTCTCAATGGAGACAATCATGTATGTACACAGGTTTGTTGAATAAAATTAACATACACCTCTAGAAACGTGTTGGTACAGGGTCGTACAACAACACATAAATTTCCAGGTTTGTCTGTAGTGTATATTTCTCTTAGTGGGTCATTTTCCCTATTACGAGAGCCCTAGTTTGACCTTAATAAAAACATATTGGAACTTATTTTACATCCATGGTTTTTCCATGGTTTTATACCCAAAAATATTGTTGTCTTGTGTGTGATATTTTGGTTTCCTCATTTGTTTTTCCATTGCATGTTTAGTTGATTACTCAATTGTGATTTTAGTAGATAAAGAGATTTTATTTTGAGCTAATTGTCAGGTGTTGAGTAGAGGATGAATACCAACATGGTATTATAACATGCCAAGGGTTGTTAGACAATAAATCAACATTGAATACATGTAAGAGGGTGGGTGTGAGAAGTCACATCCCATAGTTGTTGGGAGCATGGGGGTTGAGAACAATCAACTTGGGGAAGTGTGTGAATCAAGCAAGCAAACCAAAGGAGAGAAATTTGTATGCGCAGTTACAACAGTTTTAGACAATCAATTTTGTTGGCATGAATAGAAAGTAGAGAGAAAGAAAGAGAGCTTGGAGCTGGAGCATCCATGGAGGGCGATTTCTGGAGCATGTTGGAGAATTTTGGAGCTAAAGAATGAAGAGTCGGGTTGTCAGGCCTGAAGAGTGAACTCTTGTGTGAGTTACACTATAATAACAAGTGTTTTCTATCGTTTGCAGATAGTTTTCCTGGCAATGAGTTCCCTTGAGTTCCCAACAAAGATATTCGTGGTTACTTGTGTCAAATATACCCTGATAAATGAATGGGATGCCCAAGGGAACGATATCAATGAAGGGGTACATTCCTTGGTTTGGATAGGTCAAGAGGAAGAGATCTATTGGAAAATCAGGATATTTGCAGGAGAATACTAGTGGTTTGTGAGTTTTCTAAGTTGTGAGTGGATAGTGAGAGACCACCCCTTTTTATGGTTTTCTAGCCCCAACTCGAGGGTGACTTGTTGTTGATATTTGGAACAACAAGTATATGGTTGGGTGGAATGTTTGTCCCAAGAAGTTGGTTGCAAAACTGAATTAAAAGATAAGTGTTTTATATGTTGTATGTGTTATATTTATGAGTTTTAATTGTTGTTCATGAACTATGTGTATAAGACTGATTTATATGCTACTATGTGAGTTATTAACTACATTCATTCTTGTTTTAAAATGTTGTAGATGTATCTAAATAATGGTAACATGTAGTATTTAAATCTGTATGTAATTCATAGTTGATAATCTACAAGAGATAGTTAGCAGATTTGTTTTCATTTTTATAAGTATTCTGCACATAATGGGCCTCAAATGGCCTAGGGAATGTTACATTATGGTAACAAAGCCTCTGTTTCAAACACCGGGATTATATGGGCCAGGACGAGTGTGAATTAGAAAAATTCATTGTTACAAATTTTGGCCTGTGCGAATTTGGGGAAAAATGGTGAAAAAATAGAGAGAAATCCCCAAATTTGTGCGCAAAACCCGAGTTTAAATGCCTCACAAATGTCTAAGAGGTTTAATGGAGTCAATCTATAGAGTTGTAGAGTTGAAATTTTACCTCGAAGGTTGAAAATTCATTTTTTAATCACCACTATAGAATTTGGGTAGAGTTGATGAATCGACAGCCAAGATCACGTTTGATATCGATATCAAAGGCTGAGATTTATTTTAATTAATTTAAAAACTTATAAGGTTTTTAGATTTTTGCAAAGGGATAAGATCAACAACTAGGATTTGTTTTTGGAATTTGTAAAAGAAGAGAATCGACAGTCTGGATTCATTTTTGGTCATTGGGAAGTTAGAGCCAATCAATGGTCATGATTTTCTTTTGGAGCTTGGAAAATAGAGCAAATCGGCGGTCAAGACTCGTCGATAGAGTTGGGAAAATTTTGATGGATCAATGGTCGAGATCATTTTGAATGATAGATCGATGGTCCAAATTCATTAGGATTTTGTTCAAAAATTTTCGAAGTGTTGGAGTTAGCCAAGAGGATCCACTGATGGCCAATGGTTGGGTTGACTTATTTGGCAGAGTGTTTTAGTTGTCGACAGAAATCGTTGATGATCGATGGCTGGGTTGACCGATTTAGTAAATTGTTTCGATTGAAAAAAAGAAAGCATTGATTGTCAATAACCGATGGTCGGGGGTCGGTAGATTTATTTAGGTGTTTTCTCAAGCAAGAGAAAACATCTATGGTCAAGGGTCGACCGATTCAACGATGTGTCATTTTTTCCAAGAGAAATGGCCGATCTCCAATCAAGGAGGGCGATGATGTGTCATGCCACATCAACTATAGTTCCATGTTAGAGTCTACGTTTCATGCCACATAAACAGTTTGCACATTAGCCAAGAAATGGTCGATGGACAATGGTCAGGTTGGTCGAATTGGTAAGGAGTTTCATCTACCAATGAAAATCACCGATGATCAATGGCCAATGGTTGGGTTAGCTGGCTTAGCAAGGTATTGCAATCATTTTCCAAGAGAAATGATCGATGGTCGATGATCGAGCATCGACATAAATTGACAAAAGTTTCATGTGTCCAAAAGAAATGTCGATCGCTGATGGAGCTCATATCAGTGGTGTAGATTGTTTTAAGATGTTGATTGACAATATAGTTTGATTTGTGGGGTTGGAAAGGATTAGCGGATCAATGAATGAGATTTCACCTGATCTAAGATCAATGAATCAAATTTAAAAGGCTGTTATAACAATAAAATAGTCCTATTCTTATGAAATTTTATAGTTTTTGAAGGTCATAAACTTGCGGGGCGATTTTGAGGCCCTAAATGACAATTTTAGAAAATAAAAACCCACGAGAATATAGTGTACATAGGTACGCTCTATATTTACATATTAAATAAAAAGAACTCAGAGAGAGCTATCCAATAAGCTACTCCGGGAGTAGAACAAACCTCGTATGAGAATGTTACAGCTGAAACAGTTAAGGTAAAAATTTTCCACCAATTTACTTCCGGAGGGCATAAATCCTTGCTCAAAAGTTTGTTTGAGGCACATGAGAAATCTATGGAAAGATTATCAACCATGGATCCAGATTTAGAATCTGGGCATGTAAAAATGTGTAGAAAGAGAAATAAGACGCATGTAGCATACATGGATAAAATGGGAAAAATATTCTAAACTTCTTCGGACCATAATTTTCAACTCGGAGATCGGATTTGGGAAATTGAATAGTCGCTGAAAATTTATTGAGGAGGAGAAGAAATTTTTCCACCCAACATTTTGAATTATGTGCTAAAATTTGTCAGAAAGTAATAAAGTAAATTCTGCAGCAGTAAGGGAGTGGAAAATTGCAACCTGTAAATGTTGTAACTTTTTGCTCAGAACTCAAAATGAGGCACAAGTACAACCATTGGAGAGATGTTTCAAAGAGGAATGCATTCACGGAATCAAATTTTGAATTGGTGCATTTTGTTCTTAGTAAATTGATACGAAGAATAACTTGTATTCTAATTAATGAAATGTTTTATAGTATACGTGTGCTAACAAGAATTATTACATGCACATTTCTTATAGAATTATAGGCACATGAAAACAAATTTGGTTCTTATATGAGGATTGGAGTTATGGAATATTCCCATAGATATTACATTCATGAGGAAGAGATCATAGGTCTATATGTCAGCATGGGAAATGTTGAGACAAAGTCTACTGAAAGGAGAGACATGCACGAGCCTGTAACTACGAGAAGACTTCATAGAGAAGTGCAGAGCTATAGGGAAGATAACAAAAGGTTTATGAAGGCTCAAGAAGAGATACTTCAAAGTTTGAATATGTTGCATAAGCAAGTTAACAAGGACTCTAGCACCAAGCAAGAAACTAGTGATAGACAAGTGATAGTATCCAAATCCCATAGAAAAAGGGATGATCATAGGAATGATAGGAAGTCAATAAACATGAGCAAGGGCCATCATTCTCCAAGGAAATCCATTAGAAGAAACCATGCAAGTTCAGGGCCAGGGATCAACCCAAGCGTGTCTCCTATCCATAGGCAGAGGAGAAGGCCTGAGGCAGACATATTGCAAGGTGAAATCAAGAAAATCAAGCCACCAAATTTCATTGGTGAGCACAAGAAAGGAGAATAAGTCGAGGCTTGGCTGTTGGAAATGAATAAATATTTCCAGCTGCATGATTACGCCTCAAGGGTAGAAGCTATAATTTCAACCTAGCACTTGCAAGGAAAGGCATCCATGTGGTGGGATCAACTTAAGCAAGACAAACACCTTGATGAGAAGAGGATCTCATGGAGACACTTCAAAGGATATTTCCAAGAGAAATATTTGTTCGAGCATTATTATGAAAGGAAGATGAAAGAGTTCTTTGAACTCAAGTTGGGAAGCATGACAATGGATGAATATGAGAAGAGATTATTTGAATTGTTGAAGTATGTGGACTTCATAAAGGATGAAAAAGTCAAAATACAAAGGTTTCTAAGTGGGTTACCTTCTTTCTATAGTGACAAGATTCAATATGATAACCCCAAGACATTGAAGGAATCCATAAGGAGAGAAAAACGTCTTTATGAGCATAGCAAAGGAAGTCAGTTTTAAAAAAATCTTGGAATGATAAGATGAAGGGTAAAAATGATCAAAGAAATAAAGGTTTTAAGTCACCCTTTTTCAACAACAAATCCCAAGCAAATCAAGAAGGTCAATCAGCCAAAAATGAGCACAAGACTGCAGATTCATTTGGGAAAAGTCCAAGGAAACAACATGTACAATGTTGGGGATGTGAGAGAAATTACTTATATAGTGCTACCCTCACAAAGGAGAAGGAATGATGAACATCCACAACATTAAGGATGATGAGACAGTTGAAGACATGGGAGGAAACATGTCGAGGATTTATGCATCCTTGGACAACAAGCAAGTAGAATATCAATCCCTCATGATTGAAGTGGAATGTAAGATTAATATCTAGCCCATAGCAACTTTAATTGATTTTGGAGCTAGCCATAGTTACATAAACTCTAACATTGTTGAAATATTTCACTTGCAAAGGAGTAAGCATAAGAAATCTTGGTTAGTTCAGTTAGCAATAGGGGATAAAAGGAAAATTAGTGAGCTAGTTAAAGATTGTTTGATATACATGAATGGATTCAACACAAATATAGATGTGAACATCATTCCATTGGGTTCATATGATTGTCTGGTTGACATGGAATAGTTGGAAAAACACCATGTTGTCCTAGACTGTTACAATAAGAAAATCATGTGTCTTGATGAAGAAGGGAAGCAAGGCCATGTTCAAGGCATTCCAAGAGTTGTAGTCGTTAGAGAGATTTCAACTATGCAGTTGAAAAAGAGTTTCGGGAAGGGATGCCAGATTTTTGTATCCCATATGGAAGATGGAGCCAAAGATAAGGTGGCAAGCATCAAATACCATTCGGTCTTGAGGGATTTTGAGGATGTATTTAGAGAAATCCTAGGATTTCCACCAAAGAGAGACATTGATTTCTCTATCGATTTAGTACCAAGAGCTACCCTAGTGGCCAAGACACCATACATCATGGGAACACCAGAATTGAAGGAGTTATAGATGCAGCTTGAAGAGTTGTTAAAGAAGAGGTATATATGCCCAAGTGTGTCACCTTGAGGAGACCCTGCTCTTTTTTTGAAAAAATAAAGATGGAACCTAGAGGTTGTGTATTGATTTCATACAACTAAATAAGGTCACCATAAAGAACAAATATCCTTTGCCAAGGATTGATGAATTATTTGATCAGCTGAAATGTGCAAGAATATTTTCCAAGATTGACTTGAGATAAATCTATCATCAAGTGAGGATAAAGGAACAAGACATCAACAAGACACCATTTAGGACAATATATGGGCATTACAAATTAATGGTAGTACCATTTGGACTATCAAATGCACCAACTATTTTTATGTGCCTAATGAATGGAGTGTTCAGGGAATACTTGGGCAAGTTTGTAATTGTGTTCCTAGATAATATACTCATCTACTCTAAGTAAAAAGAGGAATACAAAAAACATTTAAGAATGGTGTTGCAATTTTTAAGAGATCATAAATTGAATGTTAAGTTAAGTAAGTGCATATTTTATCAAAAGAAGATTCATTACTTGTGGCATACAATTTTAGCTGATGGGATAGTAGTGGATCTTGAGAAGATAGAGGCCATTAAATGATGGCCAGTGTCAAGAAATGTCACAGAGGTTAGATCATTCATGGGTCTTTCCAATTATTACCAAATATCCATAAAAGACTTTTCAAAGATTGCAAGCCCAATCACTTCAAAAGAAGGAAGTGAAATTTGAATGGACTCCCAAGTGTGAAGAGAGCTTTCGACAGCTGAAAGACATTTTGACAAGTGCACCAATCTTGAAGATTGCAGATCTAGGCGAAGATTTTATGGTGTGCATTGATGCATGCAAGGAAGGGCTCAATGGATTCCTCACACAAAAAGATCATGTGGTATGTTATGAGTCCAAAAATAAAATAAAGCATGAAAGGAATTATGCTACCCATGATCTAGATTTAGCAACAATTATAAATGCATTAAAAATGTGAAGAAATTACCTCATGGGGAGGAAATTTGAGCTAAGGATATATTGTTGTGGTTTGAAGCATTTGTTTGGCCAACCAACATTAAATGATAGGAAAACTAGATGGCCCAAATGTTTGAGTGAATATGACTTTTAGATTAATCACATCAATGGAAAAGAGAATCAAGTGGTAGAAGCATTGAACAAGAGAGCTCATGAAATGCACATTGCAACCATCATCATGTACATGACTGATATGAAAGACAAAATGTTGCAACAAGAAATCCAAATCAACAATATTTGAAAATAAAGAAACATTACGACAACGTAATTTACAACATAATTTTAATTATTATGAGATGAAATAATATGGAATTCTCATGTACAAAAGCAAAGTATATGTGTTGAATTCTAATGAGTTGAAAAATGCAGTGTTGAGGGAAAGGCACAATGTGCTATATGATGTCACCCAGGATACCAGGAAACAATTGTAGTTGTAAGAAGCCAATATTTTTGGCTTTGAATGAAGAAAGAAGTGGCTAATTACATAGTCGGATGTCTAGAATGCTAGAAGATGATGACAACACATAGACATCTAGCTAGGTTATTGCAACCATTGCCCATTCCAAAATGGAAGTGGAAAGTAGTAATAGTGGATTTTATTACTAAAATTTCCAGAACAATGAAGCAACATGATTCTATCATGGTGGTGGTGGATAAATTGACTAAGGTAACATATTTTATTCCCGTGAAGACAACACACAAGGCAAAAAATATTGTAGAGATCTATATGAAAGAATTTTCCAGGATACATGAAGTGCCAAAAACAATTGTTTCAAACATAGATCCCAAGTTTACATCCAATTTTTGGAAGGGTATGTTCAAAGTTTTTGGGACAAATCTAAATCTCAATACAAAGTATCACCCAGAGTCAGATGGGAAAATAGAGATGACTAACAAAATAATTAAGGACATGCTTAGAATGTATGCGATGGACTAGCCATCAAAGTGGGAAGATTATATTCATTTAGTTGAATTTTCCTACAATAATGGGTATCATGCCTCATTAAAAATGACTCAATTTGAAGCATTGTATGGAAGGAAGTGTAACACACCAGTGAGTTGGGATAATTCAACAGACAGAGTAATTGTTGTGATAGATTTGTTAAAGGAAATGGAAGAGAAAATGACAAAGATCAAGCATAATTTAAAGGTTTCCCATAATAGAAATAAAAGTTATGCAAACAAGAACAAATTTTTCAGAGATTTTAAAGTGGGTGAACATGTGTTTTTAAAAGTGAAAGCGAAAAGAAGTTCACTAATGTTAGAATTTTGTCCAAAGTTGGTAGCAAGATATTGTGGACCTTTTGAAATATTAGAAAATATAGGGCCAATTGCATACATGATAAAATTTCCTACATCCATGAAAGTGCATAATGTATTTCATGTGTCATTATTAAAGAAATATGTGCCCGAAACTAACCACATTGTTGATTGGACTGTGATCCAAGTGGAACACGAAGGGGATTTCTGGGTGGAACCAGTACACATACTGGACTCGAAATTCAAAGTGCTCAAGAACAAATCCATATGGATGCTAAAGGTTCAATGGACCTACTATGGTCCTGAATATGCTACATGGGAGAATGATCCAAGTGGATATCGGTGGCCAACCACCTTTTCCAACTGGCTCAAAACAATTTTCTGACAATTTTGGCAATTTACTATTTTTAGTAGTTTTTAACTTCCGGGGCCATTTTGAGGGACCAAATGAAGGTTTTTCGAGATCTAGGTTCTCAATGATAGTCAAAGGAATGATTGAGCCCCAAAAATGAATCTCCTCGAAAATACCTTTCCAACGAGCTATCACACGCCTAAAANGGAGATCGTATGCAAAAGTTACGACCCCGGGAAGTTGATGTACTCACTTACCCAAACGGGGCCCACATGACTTTTGGCGCTTCATATCCTAGGGTTAGGTTTTTGGATGTCTAGGGTTTTTTGGCATTCCTTTTTATTGTAAAAAGGCCTTCAGAGCTTCATTGTAACCATCTTCTTGCGGATGCAAGTAGTCGTCACATCTCATCTCAGAGATAAGCTGCCACCATTATAGTGAGTCTTTCACTCTGTATTTTTACAGTCTCTGTACATTTCTTTCATTAATAGAAGTCGTGTATTACTGTATATATGTGTTTATGGTTGCATCTCTGATACATTTATGTTATATTATTGGATATCCGCGATATCTCTGTGAATTTATTTATTATATCTCCACTCTCATTTCGTGCCAAAAATAATCTGAATCAGTGGTATCAGAGCAGGCTGCTCTTGATTGTTTTTTCAGTGCATGTCCCCGACGAGGTCCAAGTATATCAAGTTGGGTCTCTAGCTTGTCTCTCTTGAATACAATCTCTCTTGCACATCCAAGAAACCCTCAATGGCGGAAGAAAAGAAAAACGACGGAGCAGACGATCCTATCAATCTATTGCTTGAGCAAGCTCTCACGCGACAGAGGGATGGAAGAATTTTGCCCACATCCTTCAACGCCTGCCGATAAAAACAGGCGCATCTTCATCAAGCGACCACTTTGGAGGCACCTCACCTTTCAAGGTACAAGTTCATTTTGATATTCCTGTATTTGAAGGACAAATAGATGCAGAAGCTCTAGAAAAATGGTTAACTTTGCTAGAAGGTTATTTCTTTGTTCACAATTTTTTTGAAAAAGAAAAGATCACCTTCGCACTCCTTAAATCTCTCCCTCATGTCAAACATTGGTGGGAAACTTACTGGGAGAAAAGTTCCACAGAGGAGTCTGGAATATACGGGGCCGATCCCACTTGGAATTTTTTTGTGGATGCGATAAAGGAATAGTATTACCATGTTGGCAACTATGAGGACCAGTACATGAGATGGACCACATTGCGGCAAGAGAGGGGCCAAG
>SNQJ01S0012878.1:207672-235644 GCA_010110895.2 Picea sitchensis | reverse complement strand
TCTGGAGTTCACCAATACCTTCCATACCTTGCACACCAAGCTGGGTATCAAAGACTCCGAGCGACATTTGGTTCTGAAATATCGTGGGGCTCTACACAGATACATACAGACTGAAATGGATTTTTTGGACATCTCATCACTTGGTGCTGCTTATCGATATGTTGTTAAAATCGAGAAGAAATTTAAGCACTAGAACAAACGAGAGTTCGGGTTTGCAAATCCGCAACAACTGAAGTATGACAAAGACGACCCTAACAAATAGTCTCTTGAAAACCAGTCCAAGACACAGGAAAAGAAAGGTCACGGGAAGACAAAGAAGGACACCAGAAAATGGTGCGAGTTCCACAAAATCCCCTGGCACAACATTGATGAATGTTGCTCAAAACAGTCATTGGTGGTCGAGATCAGAGACAAAGAGCCGAACCTTGATTCATAATCTGATTATGAAAATAATGGTAAAGGACAGATCATTGACACGGACCCCACTGCTATTGTCGTGACCGCAACAATTCAACTAGAAGAACCAACAGATCCTGAAGAGGGGGAGCGCCTTTTTCATTCATAGATGTGGGTGAAGGGGACCCCGCTGCATTTTATTGTTGATAGCGAAATCCAGAAGAACCTCATCTCAACAGAGGCAATCAAACAGTTGGGATTGTCAACAACACCACACCCGCAACCATACAACATCGGGTGGTTTCGCCAAGGACGAGATCTCCGTGTCAGGCAATAGTGTCGATTGTCATATAGAATCCATCCCTTCAAGGATGAGGTATTATGTGATGTTGCTCCATTGGATGTTTGTGATGTTCTCTTGGGCTAACCATATATGTGGAAGCGCCATGTTGTTTATGAGTCTTGACCTCGCAGTGTCATTGTTTCTTTGGGGGGTCATCTCTACAGAATACCAGAGGTAGTTCCAACTACTGTTCCACCTAAAAAGTGCCACAAGGTAGTATCTCACACTGCAAAATATAGCTTCTTCACAATCTGTTCAAAAAGAGAACAGAAGGACATTGCAACCACTACAGCCTCGCCCCAAGCACCTTCTATCAAATAGAAGCAAGTCGACAAGGTTGCAAAAAAGCACAAAGATTCCTTCTGCACATCGTCCTCTCATGTAGCCTGACTTGTTGAATGATCTCAACCTCAACAGGTTCGTGACAAACTTCCACAAACTGAGCAGAGCGACGTCTCCAACAAGGCAAGTAGCTCACCAAGATGCAGATTCAACAAACGCTTTTCCCTCTCCCCCGGGAACTGAACGCAATGGAGACCATTGCTTCCTAAGGAGGGAGGATTGATCCAGGTGGATATCGGTGGCCACCCACCTTTTCCGACTGGCTCAAAACAGTTTTCTGACAATTTTGGCAATTTACTATTTTTAGCAGTTTTTAACTTCTGGGGCCATTTTGAGGGCCCAAATGAAGGTTTTTCGAGATCAAGGTTCTCAATCATATATAAAGGTATGATTGAGCCCCCAAAATGAATCTCCTCGACAATACATTTCCAACGAGCTATCACAAGCCTAAAATAGAGATCGTATGCAAAAGTTACGACCCCGGGAAGTTGATGTACTCACTTACCCAAACGGGGCCCACATGACTTTTGGCGCTTGATCTCCTAGGGTTAGGTTTTTGGATGTCTAGGGTTTTTGACATTCCTGTTTATTGTAAAAATGCCTTCAGAGCCTCATTTTAACCATCTTCTTGTGGATGCGAGTACCCATCACATCTCTTCTCAGAGATAAGCTGCCACCATTCTAGCGAGTCTTTCACTCTGTATTTTTACAGTCTCTGTACATTTATTTCATTAATAGAAGTTGTGTATTACTGTATATCTGTGTTTATGGTTGCATCTCTGATACATTTATGTTATATTATTGGATATCCGTGATATCTCTGTGAATTTATTTACTATATCTCCACTCTCATTTTGTGCCGAAAATAATCCAGATCAGAGCATGAGGAAAATGTGTGGGAAGAATAGTTGTAAATTTTTTACAATTTTGAAGAAAACAGAATATAAGATTGCAAGACTCCATTTTGAGCAACTAGAGTTCTGGAACCACATCTCATATTCCTAGCCAACCTATGCTAGGGCCCATGATAAACAAATAGTACATTTATTAGGATAACCCTGGTAAACAAATGGTACATTCTTTGGGTCAACAATTTGAGAGGAACATAGGATTTTGGTTGGAACTGTTGTTGGAGTTGCGAAATTGCAAAAACATATTTCTTTAAGCATTGTGATGTAAATTTGTATATGTTTATCGACATAGTGTGCACTGAGGGGCGATTTTGAATGGCTAGGTTTTTCGTATATCTCATATGACATCAAGAGACGTCACACTTTCTGTGATTCATATCACCACCTCATGACATTATGGATTATGGAGAGGAGGAACTTATCGATTATTAGGATGACCCCTTTCTCAGGATTGAGATTTGGTCAGCTCATGTGACTTCTCCCCCCTCGGAATCCTTGTTGGGATCGACCATTCCTACAGTTGACACCATCTACCTCCCTCATAATCTTCCACGCTCTCCCCTCCGCCTTTTCTTAGATCCATACTCATGTGACCCTCCTCCTCTCTCCCATGACAAGACTTCCCCTGTGTACCCATGTGGTTTGGACCTCACTTCACCTCAAGTTCCCCCCTGCGAGGACACATATATCGTATCTTCCCACACTTTATCTTATGATAGACTAGTTCATGCCAGTTTCCCCCATCGTGTCAACACCGCCACATAGACATTGTACTCATAGAAGCAACTTGATGATTTATTACACCAAATAAATCTCCAGCCATATGGATTCATCTGAAATATTCTCTCTGAGAAAATTCTCTACGGGGACCTCTCGAGAACTACGAACTCTTCTATATCCATCCCTGGTGTCCCTGACATGGTTGACCATAGGAAGGTAAAATTTTGTCTAAAGCAGAAAGTTGAGGTAAAAAAATTGGTTCTTGGAGAAAAAATCTAGTTAAATGAGATATTAACAATGTAGAATGAAACCCTCATCAATAGGTTTGTCGAAAAAAGACTCTCGACAACCTCTTTGCGATAATGGACTGCACAAAATTTCTTCCAGTCCTGGGTTATGCCCCCAAAATCTTGGTCCTAGCTAAAGGTTAGATGGCATGGACATTTTGATCAACGATGGAATCCCACAAGATCCTCACTGGCTCTTGGTCCTTTGGTGCTCAAACTCTTTTTTTGAAAAAATGGTCGGTAGATTCCACTGCTATCACTGAGAGATTTGAATTCTCCCTAGTATAGGTGTGATTATCGAGCCTCCCCCTGATCTTCTGGTCAGAGGAGGTATTCAAGGAAATCGACAATTCCATTGACCTTTTTTATGATGCAGACTGCTCCTTTACCACCTCCCACTAAATGGGCATGGCTCAGATCCTGGTTGGTATTAAACTCTCAATTGGTATTGCATAAGAAATGACCATTTATTACAGGGGTATGTCCTTCAAACAATCATTGGACTATCAGGGCATACTGTTCAAATTTGGTTGTTTCCACTCTTACGGTCACATAGTTAGGGATTGCACAAAGGGGGCTTGAAAAACTCTTTGGAAAATGAAGAAATATGGTGACGACTCCACATAAAAGAATATGCATCTGTTAGACCAACTCCTGACCTCTCTATGAAATACCCCCACTTCGTCAACACCTCTAGCTTCCTAAGCAACAATAGAAGAGGAGGCCCCTCCACCTTGGAGTGTTCTTGTGGATGAATCTATGGGTAAGGTTTCTTATCCTCTCCATTTTTCAAATCCACTCACTACTTCTTGTTCTGCTTGCGTATTTGAGTCTTTTTCAGTTGTTGATGGCCCCTGGAAGTCCACTTTTTTCTTAGACTCTCAGGCCTCTCAGGAGCCTGCTCTACCCTCCTCATCCCTATTTTATCTAAGGCCCCTCCATCCATCTAGTCTCCTCTGATCCTCCCCCCCTCCACCGTCGAACCCTTTCCCCCCTGCCTCTACTTCCCTCCCCACCTCTCCCCCCTAAAAATAAAATCTTCGCTCCCTCTCTGGAACCCTCTCCTCCTCTCACTCTAGTCTTGAATGTGAGATTGTAGCTACTATCCACCAAGAGAAAAAAACCATCTTGAGGGGAAGGAAATCATTCTTATCACAAGCAAAAAAAAATATAGTATTGAAGTTCGATCTGGGAAACAAAAAACACTTCTTGGAGCCCTTAGATAAAATTCCCCTGGCCAAGTTTCAAGATGATTTTCCTCTCCCATAATTGTCCTAGGCTGGCTAAACCCACCAAAATATTATCCATTAAGAGACTTATCAATCTCCACTCTCATTTAATTCTCCTCCTCCAAGAAATTATGATTGTTGGCCACAAAGCTGAGACTTCCTTCACTAGATCCCTCCCCTGTTGGGATTTCCTTGCCCTCAATGCCCAAAGAAGATATGGAGGGATCGTTATGGGTTGGAAAAAATATTCCCCAAAGATTATAAACTCTCGGGCCTCTCCCTATGTTATCTTCACACACTTCTTCTCTATTGAACTCAATTTCGAATTTCTCTAAATCAACTTCTATGGGCCCTACTCCGATAGGAAGGAGTTCTAGAAAACCTTCTTCAACACCGAACTGCGACAACACTTTATTATCATCGACAAAGATTTAAAATTCACCCTGGGAGATTGCTAAATTTGGGGGCCCTTGGCCTAGAGAGACCCCATCCTATATTTTTTTCATTTAGAAAATGGAAGAAGTTGGTTTATCTCACATTCAACCTGTCAAATACAACCCCACTTGGAGGAATATGTGCATAGGGAATGAAAGGGTTACTAAGAGACTAGACAAATTCCTCCTCTTAGAAAAATTTCTTCAGGGATCCATGTAATCTAGGAAATGGGTGGTGTCAGACAAATTATCTTATCATAATCTCGTTCTGCTTTAAATTGATGGACTTGGGAAGAAGCCCCCCCACCCTTTCAAATTCAACTTGTTATGGTTGGAATCCAAATCATATTTGGATTCTATAAAGGAATGTTGGGTTCCTTATAATCCTTGACTCTCAGAATCTCCAACCATTCAATTCATGACAAATCTAAAGAGAGCAAAGGAGACCTCCATTTCTTGGAATAAACAAAGAAATCGGTTTGAAAACAAATCCTTGTCCAATATACAAGGAAATATGATGGATTAGCACACAAAAATAATCCCAAGGGCCTCTCTCAAAGGAGTTGAAGGAATAATACAAATCTATAAACCTTAAAAGGATACAAATCCTCCAAAATAAAGAACAAGTGGATAATGAGAAGAAAAACCCTCTAGTTGCAAGCTAGAGATGAAAACACAAAATTTTCTACCATTTTGCAAATAAAAAAAACTACACAACACCATTTGGCCAGTAAACAAAAGTGATGGAACACAAGCTTCATCCTTTGAAGAAATATCACTTGAAGGCACATCCCACTTTGAATCTCTCTTCAAAGCATATTTTAGGGTGAACATTGATACCATTATTAGAGTCGTAGGGCTCTTCCTAGGTTCCTCTGGTCCAGGACAAAAGAAAAAAAATCTCTTCATCTGGCTACAAAAAAAAGGATATCTCTACCAAAGTCCTTAGGAGGTTGGGGTGTAAAAAATATTCACCTTTTTGCACAAGCCCTGGCTACAAAAAATTTATGGGGGATCATCACAAAAATAGGCCTCTAGGCACACATTGTAAAAGAAAAATATTTTCCCTTGGACTCAACTATAGACTAGATTAGGGAGAACCCAAAAACATCCAAGAAAGGATCCATCATATGGAAAGCCTTTGTCAATGATTTCCCTCTAATTGGAAATTAGATCATTTGGAATATTGGTAATGGATAAAACTTCCTCATTGGTAAAGACTCATGTATTGAATGCAAAGGTAAACACTTTCTCCCAGAACCTATTATACATGAACTCAATCATGGAGGTTTTTTTCATCTTCTCAAATAGCCAGAAAAAATAATTGTTCAGGGCTCTACCCAATGGATAAGCTGGCAGGATGTGGGCTTGAATGAATCACATGTTCCCATATGGTGGGCATATACTAAGACCCTTTCCACATCCATGGTCAATCTCTCTGATAAAAAAGACTCCCTTATCTGGTCTTTCAACCTAACTGGAATCTATACCCCAAAGCATGGATACATGGCGTTAATTTTGGAGCATATTGATGAACCATCCCCTTGGTGGGGGGGCACTCTATGGAAGAAAAAATGCCCGACAAAAGAAAAATTATTCATGTGGATTATCCTCACAAATAAATCCCCCACTTGGGAAAATCTACAGAAAATAAATTTTGTCGGACCTGGCCGTTGTCCACTGTGCAAAAAGGACTTAGAAGATATCCCCCACTTGTTTCTTCATTGTCCCTTCACTAAAGAATTCTGGACAAACATAAAATTTTCTCTTGGTTTATCTAAGATCTGGGATGGACTTTAATGTCCCTACTGATTTTTTTTGGATTTTTTTCTCAGTTTAGCAATGTAAGCATTTATTCAAACAGTTCATGGACAAACATTGTACCAAACTATTCATGTATATTTCCAATCTCTGTTGTTATTTATAATGAGATACCAGYATCAAGACTCAATGATTTTCATTGAATTAATTATATATGACAACTAAAGTACATTAACAATATCAACAAATGGAACAACAACAGTAAAAAAAGAACCTGATATATATTTTTGTGGGAGATTACAAGTCTGTTGGTAAGAGAATATGACCAACAAAGTCTATATAGATTCCCAACAATTAGTAGACAGGTCTCAGCCCGCCAAATTGATCTCTTCTATAGGTAATCTCAGCCAACAAGTGGAGATTTCGGCCCCAATGAAAAAATACTCGACCCAACAATAAAAGGTCATTGCCTGACAAGAGAAACATGACCCGCAAATGAAGAAACTCGTCTAGTAGCGAGTTGACTCTGTCTTAGTAGGAAAAAAATGAACCCAACAGAGAGTACTTGACCCAAAAAGGAAAAATCAACCCCTACAACCACATATCAGCCTTCAAATACCACAACTCGACCTACATCAAAGGAAGATAGTCTCCAACTAAAGAACTCGACCTCCCTACAATAGTAACTCAACCCTCTTACACCCAAATCAACCTCCTCAAGGATGACTCTACATCTTCAAGAGAACTCAGCCCTAACATTCACAAAACTCATCCACCAAATGAGAATAACTCAACTTCCAAATGAGAAACTCAACCACAAACAAAAATTGCAGCCACCAAAAGATAAACTCCAACACAAATGAAGCACAGTGAAAAGATATGAATGATCTTCTCTCCACGACCATCTAGGGTGGATAGTCTCACCACCGAAATCGATCTTCCAATATTGTCTAGGGTTTTTCATCACAAAAGACAAATCCATAAGAGATCTCTCAATTTTGCTTTAGCAAAATAGCCATGCATAATGAGAGAGGGCACCCTCAATCCTCCTCGTTCACCTTTTTCTAAACCTTTTACCCTTTTAATAAGGTAAAGTGACTTTATAAGCTCAAAGTCACTTAAAAAACCTTTTCACTTAATTTATTCAATGTCACTTTTAAAAAAGATTTATTTTCGCCCCACTAACATTAAGTAATTAATTAATTCCATTTTGTTTCCTTCACTGACTATTGCCTACGAGAATCACTTAGGATATATCATCAATCTCCTCGAGATCATTTAGAAAGGGACATTACTCCCTTCCCCTCAAGCAATTACAAGTTTGCATGCTACAAGATTTGGTCACCTTCCCATGTGGCATGCTCTGCTGGAAAATATCTCCACATAATGAGGTACTCTCAAATCACCCTGCTACACAATTTCCTCTCTCGGACCTCTAAAACCTCCTCTGGAACCAAATTTAACTGCCCCTCCTCATCTGATGGGGGTAACACTGCCAAATAATTGACTTGTTGTCCCAATGCCTTCTTGAGGAACAAAACATGAAACACATTGTGGATCTTACTCCCTTTTGTCAACTCAATCTCATAAGCCACCTCACCAACCCTCTGAATCACCCTGTAAGGGCCATAAAAACATGGCTTAAGCTTTTCTAGATCACTTTTCGTCAGTGAAGACTTTATGTATGGATGTAATCTCAAGAAAACCAATTCCTCCATCTCAAAAGTGCGCTCGAACCTATGCATGTCTGGATACAAATTCTGTTGGTTCTATGCAACCTGCAAATTGTCCTTGAGAGCCTTGAGGATGTCTTGACTCTCCTGGATCCAATCCTTCGCTTTGGGAGCCATGTTATCCCAAAACGCCAAATCAAAAAATGAAGGAGCATCATAGCCATATAATGCTCATAATAGGGTCATACCAATGGACATGTGATAAGTGGTATTATAATAGTGTTCCCCCAAATGCAACCACTTAACCCATGCCTTCTACTACCCAGACACATAGTTATGTAAATACCCCTCGAGCCACTTGTTCATGATCTTTGTTTGACCATTTGTATGGGGGTGGTAACTAGTGCTAGGATTCAACTCTATGCCAACCAACCTGAACAAATCCTGCCAAAATGTATTGAGGAATATGTTGTCTATGTCACTAACAATGTACTTCGATATGCCATGGAGTTTGAATACCTCCCCGAAGAACAACTCTGCTACCCGTGTTGCCTTGTATTATGAGGATATGGAAAATAAATGTGCGAACATGGTAAATTGATCGACCACCACATATATGCAGTCTCTTCCTTGTACCTTCAGTATTCTTGTGATGAAGTCCATGGACACACTTTCCCACTTTTTCTTCGGGATGGGTAATGGTTGTAATAACCCCGCAGGACAAGTCTGCTCTGACTTGTTTTGCTGACAATTCATAGAGTCCTTCACATGCTTCAATACATCATCTTTGGGACCCTTCCAAGTGAACCTCTCCTTGATCTACATGTAAGTTTTAAAGTATCCAGGATGGCCTACCAGAGGCGCATCATGCATATCCATCATAATATTCTCCTTCACTGTAGACTCAGGGACTAAGTATATGTGGTCCTTGCAATAGATGATATCATCCACCACTATGTACTTGTCATCATGCATGTTTTGATCCATCAAATCACAAGAAAAAATATTCTTGGAATACTCTACCAAGAGGTGATATTCCCAGTCAATTGAAATCTCTACAAGTGAACATATCTCAGGTTTTTTGGAGAGAGCATCAACAACCCCATTTTTCTTCCCTTTCACATACTCAATGTCAAAGTTGTATTTCTACAATCTTCTAACCCAGTTCTATTGTTGCTCATTTAAGTCCTTCTTCCCCAGGAAGTTTCTCAAACTGTTGTGGTCAGTCTTAACCACACATTTTCCACCCATTAAGTATTGTTTGAATTTTGCCAAGGCATGCATGGTGGCGAGCATTTCCTTGTTGTAGATGGAGTAGAGCCTCTTGACTCTGTGATTTTCCTACTCTCATATGCTATCATATTTATGTGTTGCATCATAATTTCTCCTATTCCCTCACCTAATGCATCACACTCAATCACAAAGGGCTAAGTGAAATCAGGAAGTGCTAAAACTGGGAAAGTGCTCATCACTTCCTTCATCCTGTCAAATGTCGTTTGGGCCTCCTCTATCCACCAGAATTCCCATTTCTTTGTGAGATTTGTGAGTGGTGCAACCAAATGTGATTATCCATTCACAAACTATCGGTAGTAGCTACATATCCCGAAGAATCGACGCAATTGTGTAAGGTTTTTGGGCGATGGCCAATCCCATATGGCCTGTATTTTCTCCCTATGTACCTGTACACCCTAGGAATTGACCAAATGACCCAAGTATAGGATATATGTCATGCAAAACTCACACTTTGACTCCTTGGCATATAATTTTTGTTCATCCATGATGCTCAAAATCTCATCCGGATGCTCCAAGTGTTCCTCCCGTGTCCTGCTATATATAAGAAGATCATCAAATAATACTAACAAGAACTTCCTCAACTGCTTGTTGAAGATGTGGTTCATGCATGACTGGAATGTTGTTGGTGCATTGGTCAACCCAAATGGAATGAACAAAAACTAATAATGCCCATAATGGCATCTGAAAGTAGTTTTGGGCATATCCTACTTTCTGACTATGATATGATGATACCCTGATCAAAGATCAATCTTCGAAAAATACATTGTTCCATGCAACTCATCCAGAATCTCATCGATCCTAGGGATAGGTTACCTATTATTGATTGTCTTCTTATTCAAGGCTCTATATTCAATGCACATATGCATTTTTTCGTCCTTATTCTTCACCAACACTACAAAAGAAGTGAATGGACTAAAACTAGGTCTGATGTGTCCCATCTCCAACAATTCCTTAATAGCCTTTTCAATTTCATCCTTCAATTTATTTAGATGTCTATAGGGAGTAGCGATCATAGGTTTTTCTACCTCCTCCAACTCAATGGTGTGCTCAAATCCCCTGTCAGGCGATCTCCCTGGAGGTATTTGTCCAAAAACCTTGCCATGCTTACTCAACAACACCTAAATATCTTCATGATGATGTTGTCGACCCTCTACATTTTCCTAAGTTGTAATCAAGAACTCAGTTGCACATGCTAAATGTATGTGTGTGAATATGGTCTCCATACTTTTGGTTGACACAATATTAGGGCCACCATTCGACATATCCCTTAGAACAATGTTTTTTTTGTTTGTTGTATTGAACTTCATCTCCATTACCTAGTACTTGATTGTAATTTCCCCTAAGGAATGAAGCCACTGAACACCCAAAAATATATTGGTGTCTGCCAAATCAATCACATAGAAATTTTTGGTCAAGGTATAGTTTCCTAATGTCATAACCAACCCTGTGATCTTCTGTGTGCAGGTCATATTAAATCTATCAACAACTACCACATTGAACCCCTCAAAGACCTATGTAGAAAGGCATCTTCTAGCCACCAATGTCGCATCAATGAAATGGTGGGTCGCCCCATCATCAATCAAGGTTGTGACTCTCTGTCCCTGTAGTACTCCTCTAACTTTGAAAGTGTAATATCTAGGGGTGCCTAATAGAGTGGCGATAGTCACACCCTTAGCCTCCACACTAGGTTTCTCATCACTCGAACCTCCTTGTTCGTTGACTTGTTCTTATGTGAATTCCTCCTCTTCCTCATCATTGTCTAAGTTCACCTCTATATAGTGTATCTTTCCCTTCCCCATGAACCCGTGTCACGTCTCTGAAGGTTCTTTGCAACTGAAGCAAATCTTCTTTCTTCTCGACTCATTATGAGTCGCCTCATCCAACTTCTCCTTTTTGGTCCACTCTTTCTGAAAAGGTTTTTTATCTTTGTTTCTCTGGGGAACAAAAGGCTTGGAGAATTTTTTTATCTTTAGGACTGCATCCTCCATGTCCTGTGTCCTAATAATGGCATCCTGCAGAGTCTCGGGTTTGAAGGATTTTACCCAACCACACAATGGCTCAGATAAACCTTCAGTGAACAATGTAAATAACCTCAACACATATATATCTGTTACCGTGACTGAAATCCTATGGAACTCTGTAATGTAGGCTTCTAGTGTCCCAACCTATCTGAGTTGTGCCAACTCTCTGAAGTGCAATTTATTAGCACCATGATTTTCATAGGTAGAATTATAGGTTTTTCCAAAGTTTTCAAAGTCATGCCATGATATTGGGAAAATCAAGGTATTCCTAGATGAGTCATAGTTAGTGTGTCAAGGATTATGAGGTCAGTAATCAAATAAAGAATGACTTGAAATGCCAATAAGGGGTCTAGCCATAAGTTGGTTTAAAGGGTGTATTGTATTTTTCATAAAACACCATCATAAAAGGCTAAGAGTCAAGAGTGTGAAGTCCATCATGTTCAATTTGTAATGGTCCATTTTCCTAAGTCTTGAATTACATTAAAAAGTGGGAATTTATGTGCTAAGGTCGAATCATAAGTTATGGTGAATGTCATGTCAAAATATATTATGGTTCATCATCACCTATCATAAGGTTAGAAAATGAACAATCATGGCACTCCATGTCATTTGTACCATTGAAAACTTCAAAGGTGTACCCGCTGCGCAAGTTCGCTGCACAAATCCTTAACTTCCCTTGAAACGTCTTATCACTATGGACAACCACTTCTCTTTTCAAAAAAAATTCCCTTATCCATTCGAGCATAAATATTGGCCACCTTCTGTTTTTCTCCATCACCTCCAAGACCTGCGCGTTGTCCATAGCCTCTCCAACAAGATCCAAAAATCTCTACTACGCAAATTCCAGTTGCTACACAAATGTTGTGTGCTGTCAGTCGCTACACAAATCCTCTGTCTTGATATTCACTATGCAAACCTTTCACTTTATTTTTTGTTGCGCATTCTCCATTTGTTTCAATCACTGTTCAAGAGCCTTTCTCGGAGCCCATTGCAAGTTAGCCTCTTAAACGGATTTTCTTTTCACATAACCAACTTTACTTCATTTGAGATAAAATATTGCCATCTTTGTTGCCGCGCCGAGTTTCCTGCTACAGTTCGTTGTTGCACTGAGTTTCCTACTATTGTTCGTTGTTGTGCTGAATTTCCTGCTACTGTTTGTTGTTGCGCCGAGTTTCCTGCTAATGTTCGTTGTTGAACCAAGTTTCCTCCTGCTGATTCATCTACTGCACATATTTTTCTGTTACTGTTCGTTGTTGTGCAGAGTTTTTTGTTGCTACATGTTGTTGTGCACTGCGCAAAAGTCACTATTCTCATTTGTTGCACAAAGGTTATTTTCTCTCGTTTG
Source organism: Picea sitchensis (assembly GCA_010110895.2). Taxonomy (NCBI): domain Eukaryota; kingdom Viridiplantae; phylum Streptophyta; class Pinopsida; order Pinales; family Pinaceae; genus Picea; species Picea sitchensis. The sequence continues at coordinate 222,889 of SNQJ01S0012878.1, read as the reverse complement.
TTGCACAGAGGTTACTGTTCCCATTTTCGCTGCACAGACGTTATTACAATCTATTGCTATACACCTATAGCTCACATAGGGTTGACATATATCAACATCATGACAACTCCTCAACGAAAAAGAAAGAATGTAAGAAGCGGGGAAGTTGTGAGGTTTGAGCCACATAGTTTAAATTTGGTAAACACAGACCCATCGATCAAGGTGTCCTTTGAACAAGATGGATGCATGAGATTCTGTGAAAAAGGTTCAGGGGTATAATGTGCAGTTAACCAAGCAGTTTTCTCTAAAATTTAATGGTGTCAGTACAACCATTGCAGTGATCTCTTTTCCAGTGTCATAGGAGGCCATATTAGCTGCTATAGAGATTCCTATGCAGGGAGATAAGTGGTTTAAAGGTATGCCCTTAGACCCTTCATTTTATATTGATTTTCTCAAACCTAAATACAAAAATCAGAATATTGGTGCCACCATCCCCGAAGAATATGTTTTGGAGCCTTATGAGAAGCTTTTGAGGGTAATTTGGAAATACTTTACTTGTGAGGGTAGGTTTGACAAGGTACATCAATACCACATTAGGCTCTTGATGCATTTCATAGGGAAAATCCCCCTAAAATTACCCTTATACCTATATAGAAACCTGGGAAAAATGGCAGACATAGTCCAAGCCAGATTTGACCAGCCAAAGAGTAGCCTATTCCATTTTTCCTTGGTGAATTTGTTGGTGGTTGAAGAGCTTGAAAATTTAAACATGGACTGGGATTCCTTCTTGACTTCAACAAACATTTCCATGGATCCTAAAGGAGATACTCCCTTGTTTGCTAAGAAATCAACATCTCATAGTTCAGGGGTAAAAGGAGGAGGTGTTGTTGAAAGGGGAAAAGGAAAAGAGATTGAGAATCCATCACTCAGTCAGCCAGTCTTGAAGAAAAGAAGAAAACTACAATTCACTGATGAACCTAAGGAGACACATGCTCCCAATAAACCACTCACCAAGTCATCTACTAGGAGGTTTCCCATACCCACAGTTCAAACCAAGTTTGTTGAATTTGCAACCTAGGAGATTGATGAAGAGCAAGTCAAACCAGGGGAGAAAGATGCAAATGTCAAAGAGATGTAGAAACAACTCAAGAAATCTCAACATATTATAGCCAAATCTACCATGAGAACAGATAATTGAAAATGAAACTAACAGAAAAGATTCCTGAAGCACAAATACCATAGAGTAAAGAAAGTCATAAATATCCTACTTCACCCATAGTAGGAGAAAATAACATAAAATGGTTGAATAAGCAGTTAAGAGAAGTTCAAGACCAGATCATCAAACTTAGAGAAGAAAATATAATATCAGAGTAAGGGATCATGAATCATTACAAGAAATGCAAACCAGCCATAGACAATGCATGTGCAGTCATTTCTAATGCTGAGTCAAAATTGAAGAGGAATGAAACTTTGTTGAGGCAGGTGGGAAATTTAAAGAGACAAAACTTGTCATTGAGAAAGGTAAACATGACCTTACGACTACAAGTGAAATTGGATAAAGAAGCTAAGGATAAATTTGATTGTTCCCAACCTTTGCTGCCACCTAGATTCACACAAGCAACCTTAACATGAAGACTCGCTACACAAAGTCGTTGCGTAAATGTTGTAGCCAACACTTGCGCAACAGTAACCAAAATTCGTTGTGCAAGGGTGACAGGGTTGTCCAACAGTACACATGATGACTCATCACAACCACATGGTCGAATTTTGCTCAAGGATCTATGATTGTAAATGATATTTTGGTTATGTTATGATTGAAAAATCGGGTTTTCTATTTTTGGTAAATCTTGTAGAGGTTGTTGTTCTCTTTGAAAGAAACCAGATCCATAACTCTAGGATGCATTAGTTCAACCCTTAGAAGCTAAGTGTAGCCTTAGATTTCTATATATGTTGGTTATTTTGATGTAAAGAGGGGCAGGCGGAAGTATAGGCATTTTGATCTTCAATGTAATTTTCTGAATCTAATAGATATACAAATGCAGAAGTCCTGAACTCATTATGAAAAAGATTCTAATGGTGGTGATCTGAAGATTGTGCTCTTTCGTTGTATGTCTTTTTGGTGTTCTTATATTCATCTTCACTTTTATTTTGTGTAAATTGGCAAATTAAAGGTCCATAATTCATCTAATGGTGCTCTAGACTTAACTGATTTAAATTTTGTTTATCGTCTTAACTAAGGTCAGAATTCATCCTTTATGATGCTCTGATTCTGTTATGTGTTTCTGTTCTTCTTTCACCCTACATAATCAAACTCAAAACTGAATTTCATCACCTTGTTTATCCTTTGTTCCTCTGAGGAGTTCTACCTACCATGCATTGTTTTCTTTTTTTTTCAGGGGTTGACTCCATAGCCCTAGAAATACTATACCTCTTTGCCAACAAGCCTTGAAAAAACTATCTCAAACATCTAAATCTAGCCATCAGTTCAAAATCAATCTGTCTATCAGAGATCAAGTCTCAGAGAGAGCCCTCTCTAGATTGGAAAGGCTAGTTTCCAGTCTTAAATTTGGTTTGTAGGTTACCTTTGTATATTGTTTCTTCATCCCAAAAATTTACTCAAAGTTAATACAATTCTAGATCCTTTTTGTCAAATTTCTCCATCAAATTTTGTGTGAAGTCTAGATAGGAAGTAATGTTGGCATGTCCCATAGTGACCAATCCATGGTACCACCACTCATGGGCCTCTCCATCTAAGTGCACGATAGCAAATCTAATCGCTTCTTCCTCTGTCATAGGGTTGAGTTGGAAGCATGTCTCCAACTTCTAAACCCATGCTCTAGTTGTGCACTTGTTCAAACCATCAAAGGAAGGGATGGTTAGCTTCCCAACCTTTCTCATGAGATCAATGTTCTGTTGACCAAGGTTCACATTCCTTGGTTTGTGCGTGTATTTGATAGTATAGTAGTCATGTAATAACATGGTTTTCTAGGACTCGTCACCAAGATCCTTCTACTCCCTCCAATAATCATCAAAGGTTTCACCCTATCCTTGTTTCCCTTGATTTCCTATTTGTTGATCCCCCAAGAATTGAGGCATAAGAGGTCTAGGAATTATTCTATCGGTTGTCCTAGTGCCAACTTGTGCATGAATATTATTGTTGCTTCCTTCTACATGATTCCCATTGGAACCCCCATGGTTTTGATTCCCATTGTGCCCATTGTAACCCCCTGCACCATTGTTACCCCCGTGCTTTTTATTTGATTGGGTGTTTGCAATTAATTGTTTCATGAGTTGTACCAGTTGTTGTCTCCCCCTAGACAAATCATTTAGGATATGCATGGCACTGTCCTTAGGTGTCTCATTTTTTCCCCCCATGTCTTCCTCCTCCTCTGCTTTTGGTTGACCCTCTTCTTCTTCTGAGTGAAATACATTTTCTACCCCTCATTACCTTCTACTTTTGTATGTGATATATTCCTCGTCACCATGCCTCATGAAATAAAAAACCCCCTCAGGTTGGCAGGATTGAGGCTCTGATGCCACTATAATGTCCCTACTAATTTTTTTTTGGATTTTCTTCTTAGTTTATCAATGTAATCATTTAATCAAACAGTTCATGGACAAGCATTCTACCAAACAATTCATGTATATTTCCAATCTTTGTTGTTAGTTATAATGAGATACCAATATTAAGACTCAATGATTTCCGTTGCATTAATTATATATGACAACTGAAGTACACTAAAAATCTCAACAAATGGAACAAAAATAGTAAAAGAAGAACGTGATATATATTTATGTGGGAGATTACAAGTTTGCCGGTAAGAGAATATGCCCAACAAAGTATATATAGTTACCCAACAATTAGTAGATAGGTCTCAGCCCCCATAATTGATCTCTATTACAGGTAATCTCGGTCAGAAAGTGGAGATTTCATCCCCAATGAAAAAAGACTCGACCCAATAGTAAGAGGTCTCTTCCCAACAAGAGAAACACGACCCACAAATGAAGAAACTCACCCAATAGTGAGTTGACTTAGTCCTAGTAGGAAAAACTCGACCCCAACAGAGAGTACTCAGTCCCACAAAGGAAAAATCGATCCCTACAACCATGTATCAACCTTCAAATACCACAACTTCGCCTGTATCAAGGGAAGATAGTCTCCACCTAGGGAAATCATCCTCCATGTAACAATAACTTGGCCCTCTTACACCTAAATCATCCTTCTCAAGTATGACTCAGCCTCTTCAAGAGAACTCGTCCCTAACACTAGAAAACATCGGCCACCAAACGAGAACAATTCAGCCGCCAAATGAGAAACTCAGCCACCAAAAGATAAACTCCGACACAAATGAAGCACATTGAAAAGATATGAATGATCTTCTCTCCATGACCAGCTAGGGTGGATAGTCTCACCACTAAAAGCAATCTTCCAATATCATTTAGGGTTTTTTGTCCCAAGAGCCAAAGCCACAAGAGCTATCTCAATTTTGTTTTAGAAAAATAGCCATGCATAATGAGAGAGCGTGCCCTCATTCCTCTTTTAACTCCTCGTTCACCTTTTTCTGACCTGTTTACCCTTTTAATAAAGTAAAGTGACTCTATAAGCTCAAAGTCACTTAAAACACCTTTCCACTTAATTTATTCAATGTCACTTTTAAAAAATATTGCTTTTCGTCCTGCTGACATTAAGTAACTAATTAATTCCCTTTTTTTTTCCTTCATTGACTATAGCCTATGGGAATCACTTATGCTATTTTTTCAATCTCATGTAGATCATTTGGAAAGGGACATTACATGGACCCGCAATTGACGAGGCCCTCAACTCCTAACTCTCTTCTCCTACCACTTCTTCCCACAAACCCCTCCCTCTTATAACATCTTGGGGCATCTGTCTTGCCATAAACCATGATATATTTGATGATATTGAGCCCTCCCCCACCCGTTCCTCCTCCTCCTCTCTATCCATTCTACTTTCCTTCCCTCAATCCCCCCTCCCCAAAGAAAACTTCCCTCCATTCCCCTCCCTGCATTGATACTTCCTCCCCCCGGGATTTTTTTGATGGGGTAGCCCAGGGTTCTCCCTCCTCGGGAGATGTTAGGGGTATCATTTATCTGAATTCCTACACAAAAATCTCCTCGAAATCTCAACTAGGAATTGCAACCAACAATCACAATGAGTTTATGGCAGTAAAACTCCTCCTCACCTTGACAAAGGAAAAAGGAATTTCCCAGATAAGCATATTTGGTGACTCTTTATTGGCGATCAAATGCATAAATAAAAGTCAAACACTGGAAACATACACACTTCTACGTATATTGGATGATATCAGAAGGATCCTTGCTTCTTTCACTCATGTCACTTTCACCATGTCTACAAAATCTGGAATCAAGAAGCAGACAAACTTTCAAAGACTGGACTAGACTTGGACCAAGGCTACTAGAAAATTTGGGAAGAGAGTTTGCTTGCCTCCATAGAATTTCTTCACAACTCTAGGACCACTCTCTGAATAATATCTCTCAAAGGCACATAGGCACATATAATGTTTCATTTTTTGTAGGCAAGCTACTACATCTTGATTCTCTGCATGTATAATTTTCTCTCCCTATCATGGGACGAACTGCAATCAATTTTTTTGTTGTGAACAAACTATAATGGAGTTAATTGGTCAGCATGACCAGTTTTGGAAAGGAGTCATATTATTGAAACTTTTTTATGAGGCAAGCCATGCCAAGGAATGCCACAACATATATTATTGTAATTATGTCTATTATGAAAAAAATTACTTGTTTTTTTCTATGGGAAAAAATAGTGTGCATTGAGGATGGTACACAATTATAGGGGAGGGGGAATGTAACATCCCTTCTCTAATCCCCAATTTAATTAATGTTTAGTGTAGATATAATATGTGGCCACAACCAAGCAATGCAATATGTGAATTGTATTTATGAATTTAAATAATAAAATGTAATGCCAATTGTTGGGGGATATGGAAAGAGATGGGGGATGAATTGATCCGCAAGAGAGAGGAGGGTCTAAGAGATTGCATAAGAGGGGTCCAACGGGGAATTACCCATGTATATTAATTCAACCCATTTTCTAAATTTGTTATTGGTATATGAACTTTCTAATTTATGATTAAGTGTTCCCAAACCCAATCATTGAATACATGTAAGAGGGTGGGTGTGAGAAGTCACATCCCATAGTTATTGGGAGCATGGCGGTTGAGTACAATTAGCTTGGGGAAGTTTGTGAGTAAAAAAAAAAGCCAAAGGAGAGAAATTTGTATGGGAATTTATAACAATTTTAGACAGTCAATGTTTTTGGCATGAACAACAAGTAGAGAGCAAGAAAGAGAGCTTGGAGATAGAGCATCAATGGAGGGTGAATTCAAGAGCATGTTGGAGTGTTTTTGGACCATTTTGGATTTGAATACCAAAGAGTGAGGTTGTCAGGCATGAAGAGTGAACTTATGTATGAGTTGCACTGTGACAACAAGTGTTTGTTGTTGTTTGCTAGTAGTTTTCCTGGCAATGAGTTCCCTGGAGTTCCTAGCAGAGAGATTCCTGGTTACTTGTGCCATAGAAACCCTGATAAATGAATGGGACGCCCGAGGGACTGAGATTAGTGAAGGGGTACATTCATTGGTTTGGACAAGTTGAGAGGAAGCGATATGGTGGAAAATCAGGATAGTTGTAGGAGAATACCAATGGGTTGTGAGATTTATGAGCTGTGAGTGGACAGTGAGAGACCACCCTCTTTTGCGGTTTGCTAGCCCCAACTCAGGGGTGACTTGTTGTTGATATTTAGAAAAAAAATTCTATCGTTGGGTGGAATCTCCGTCCCAAGCAGCTGGTTGAAAAATTGATTAAAATATAAGTGTTTTATCTGGTGTATGTATTATATTTATGAGTTTTCATTGTTGAGCATGAACTATGTGTATAAGACTTATTTATATTTTGTTATGTGAGTTATTAGCCACATTCATGCTTGTTTTAAAATGTTGTATATGCATCTAAATAATGGTAACATGTAATAGTTAAATATATATGTAATTTGTAGCTGATAAGCTACACGAGTTAGTTAGCAGATTTTTTTTGTTTTTATGAGTATTCCACACACAATGGACCTCAATTGGGATGTGGAACGTTACAATGTGTATATATGTTGACTCGCTTTGATAAATCCATGCAAGAGAAGAAATACCAACAAAATATTTTTTTTAAATGGCACATTCACACAATGTACACAAGATTTACCTTGCAAACCCTTAACTAAGAAAATTTGACTATATGAGAGTCACACCTCTCTCTATCTCCCTTATATTATATTCAACCATTCACTATATGATATGTAGGTATTCTGTAGCTTCAGTTAACCCTAATCCATTAATCAAAATTAAATTACAACCCTAATTATGTAATTGTGGTGAAACTTGTACAAAGAATCTAGCTAACAATAATTCATACAAAGCTTGCACATTGAGAGAAGGGTAGAAGAGATGAGAGAAAAGAATCAAGAATTGTATTCACTGTATGATTAAAATGGTAAAATACACATGATACACTCTACATGGCTAAGTGAAGTCACCATAGTAGTTCTCTAGAGAGATCTAGACACTCACTAACAGAAACTAAAGTAATCTACCACCTAGTCCTAGTGAACTGATCCATGCAATCATCAATTAATTGAGTCACTCGTGTGGAAGTAAGGGAAACACATGCAACTGTTGGTGATAAAACGAAGGTTTCCATGCATGAGTGACTTCCACTACTCTAACTGAGTAACTGAGTGTAACTGACTTTGAACTAAAGAGGAGCGCCCTATTTTGTAGGGAAATGTTCTCTAGAGAGAATATTCTCATCTAAGGAAGCATTTTCAACATTGGACTATCAACCTTAGGAAAATAATTACCTAGGTGAGTGTGTAATATCTCCAACACCCCCCATGAACACTACTAGGGTGTACATGATGAATGGGTCTCAACAACCAAGGCCATGTTAGGTACCCATTGTACAATGCATCTAAGAATGAAACACTAAAAAAATAGAGGAAAGAAAGAAAACCTCATGGGAAAACACTCCCTCAAAGTACAATGAAAAAAATGAAGAAGGAACACAAGAAATGCAGTTGCCAAGCAATTGTGTACTTCACTCTAAGATGATCACGCAGGAAGTGGAACTTCTACTCAGTAAATGTCTTGGTGAAGATGTCTGCAGCCTGTTCAATGGATGATCAGTACTGCAAGTCGATGATCATGTCATGTACCATCTCTATGATGTAATGCATATGGATCTCGATGTGTTTGGTCCGTTGTCATTTCACTAGGTATCTGAAAAACTTGAGAGTACTCTGATTGTCACACCAAATGACAGTCAGATGATGAAGTTGGATTCCAAGCATGGTGAGGAAGTTATAAAGCCAAAATTCTTGAATAATGACGTTGACCACTCCTCTATACTCGACCTCTACTAACTATAAAGCAATAGTTGACTGCTTTTTTGCTTGACCAATAGATGGGACTGAAACCCAAACTAAGAACGTACCTAAAAGTGGACTTACAAATTGTGTTATCACTAGCCCAATTAGAATCAATGAATCCCATGAGATCCAATGCACAACCTGCTGCATAGTGGATTCCATAACCTGTGCTTCCCTGAACATATCTAAGGATGCGCTTGGTAGCCTTCCAGTGTAGCTCCTGTGACTATGCATGTACTTGGAAATTGTCCCTACTACACATGAGAGATCCAACCGGGTGTGGGTGAGATATAAAAGGCTCCCCAAAATTTGTCGATACAAGGTGTTTCCCATCAGTGGTGTATCCCCACCATCCTCAAGATGTACCCCATACATAAAGGGTGTGGCTGCCGAATTGTAGTCGGTCATGTGGAATCTAACCAAGAGATCCTCAACATACTTAGTCTGAGATAGCTTGATGCATGAAGCATCTTGACTGATCTCGAGACCAAGGAAATAATGCAGTGGACCCATGTCCGTCATAGAAAACCTGTTGTGTAGAATGTCTTTGACTGTAGCAATTGATGAGGCAAAACTTCTTGTGATGAGGAGGTCATCAACATAGAGAACCAAGATCAATAAGGAGTCAAAGTTCCTAATCATATAGACGTTCAGATCTGATTTGCATCTAACAAAGTGTTGAGAGAGCAAGTAGGTATCCATCTTTGCATACCATGCTCTAGGTGCTTGCTTAAGGCCATAAAGGGACTTCTTAATCGACATACTAAGGATGAGTTCTGAATGAACCCCTGTGGTTGCTCCATGTAAATCTCATCTGGAAGTTCTCCATGAAGAAAAACATTCTTCATGTCCATCTGGTGAACTTCCCATCCCCTGGTTATCGCAATGGCAAGGTCCAATCAAATGGAGTCTATTATCACTCCAAGAGGCTTTCCCAGACTGTAAAGGGAACGAGCTTGGTAGCTTAAAAATGATTTGAATAATGTATAAACTGAATCACGTTGGATGATTTGATATGCTCTCATTCACTCATAACACACATGGATACATTCAAACATAAAAGGCTTTCAACTATACTTGTTCGAAAAGTTTAATCAAGATGTGAATGTATGAAGAATGCTTATCATATTAGTAGAAACACACACAGGGGCATATGTGAATGACCAACTATAACATGCAGGAATACTTATGAGCTTAGTATATCAATGAAGAGATAAGATAACAGTTATCTGTCATTAGATAAACATAGAAAAATGTATAAAACATTTACTCATAAGCATGAAAAGATAAGAAATGGAAAACTGAACAGTCTACAATGAAATAAGCTTATGTTTCAATATGTATTCATAGTGTTTCAAATACAGGAATAGTAGCCAAATCTCCAAAGTCCAGACCACAGTCCTCGGGACTGCTCCCTCCTATTACAATTTCTGAAATACATATATAGGAAAAACATGTTGTTACAGATCCTAAAAGGATGGATCTAAATGCCACCTAACAAAACAAAACTAATTTGTTTTACTAAACATAGAAATTGGATCCTAAATCTAATCTGTTTTACTAAACATAGAAATTGGATCCTAAATCTAAGGAATAAAGTCCTTATCAAAATCTTAATCTTGACTACCACTTTAGCTATTTGAGAGAAGATAAAGGCCTTCTCAAATCATCTTTACCACCTACCCCTCGAATTATTCCTTCTTTGACTATGATAAAGTTCCACTTTGTCTTTGCTTGCTTTTAGCAGAAAACAACCCTGTTGGTAGCGTAATACACTAAGAAACTGCCCTTTGCGCTACCAACTTCCTGTAGCTTGCCGTTGCATAGTTTTTCCAAAAGCTATAAAACCAAAATTACAACTAGAAAAGACTTAGCCTTCTTGTTAACTGCTGCAACACATTTGTGTTTCTGCCTGGCTGTCTTTGGCCTTTGTGTATTTGATAACCTCAGGTTTTAGCTGTACTGGATTGGATTCCCTGGCAAGAATCAAATAATTTGTTGATGAAGCTTCTGATGTGACAAGACTTCCAAACACTAAACATTTTTCTAAACTTTTGTTGGCTCTTTTGAAGATGACCCAGGTCCAGCTGCATGAAATTTTTGCTCATAGAGTGGTATAATAATAAGAGGAATATCCAGGGAAACATTTGATTTGAATGAAGGTAATTCATCAATTTCTGATTTGGGAAGATTTATCCATTCCTTCAAGATTTTCCACCTCAGGGTTGCAATGTATGTCTCTAAAGAATAGTAGAGTGTTTTTCAAAAGAGAAATATTGTTCTATAAATCTAAATGAGATGTCCTCAATCGAATGACTCCCGGTCTTGGGTGATCTTTGTAGAAGTTGAGGAAGGAGGAGTATTCAAATTGCCCACACCAGAATCAAAGGTCTCCCACCATGTAGTGACAACAACAGTGTTACTGCATAATAGATTTGCATTTCGGACCTTTAAAGCATCCATCATCTCTACATAGTTATGTACCCTTCGAACCTCTGTTTTTCTCTGCACCTTAGCTTCTCCTTCTGCCTTTGGGCCTGAACTTGCTGGTCTCTCTTCCCTATTTCCAACAGATCTTGGCAGTGTTGTCCATGCCACAACTTGCAATACAATATAAGTCTGAAGGATGAAAATCTACACTGTGAACTTCATTGCGATGTGCCATACTTACTGCCGAGCTCATCTTTCAGTTTAGCAAGTTTTGAATAAGTTTTGAATGTATTGACACAATCTTGGTACTCCATGTCAAAGAAACCATCCAACAAAATATCCAAGGCATCAATAATGTTTTTTCAAGCTGAATGTTCTCCCTCACAATAGAATAAAGAAAACCGTACGCTTCTTCAATCACCAACGCGACAGCAAGATCCCTAATGAACAAGCTTTGGACATATGGCGTTTTGAAACCCTGCTAAAGCTTCCCAGTGCTTGGAATAACATGGAATTCTTCTTGTATGCACGCTCAAGTAATTCATCTTGCCCATTCAATGTGGCAGGTCCTGATATCTGCACCTGTGCATCTGAGTCTCAGGCGTTTGGATGATCAACAATTTTCTGACAGGATGATGAGCTTTTCTGCAAACACGAAAGGTAATCTTGAGGCAACCCAAGGCTCTCTCTATTTCTCTGACCACAACACGCACTGGATGCAAGGGTCATCAAAGCCTGAAGTTTCTTCGTCGTCATCGATGGAAGAAAATAAACAATTACCAACAGTAATACTAGAGGCAGAGACTGACACAAAATCCTTATGTGCGCCAAAATTGTTCAAATGCTTCAACGGATCTTCAGTACACCGCTTGTGTTTTCCATATTGTCTAGGAGCCAAAGGTGTTCAGATTCAAACAAAATGCAAGAATCTTCCCTGTTGACATTTGCACAATCAATCCAACACCTGGCATTTGCGTTATTTTCCTCGTGGCTTTTAGCTCGGCTGTATTTGCTGAAATGAAGGAAAATTCTTTTATGCATATCAACAACCAGACGACTTTCCATTGATATCGATCCTTGATCATAGGGCACCTGCGCATGCATCCTTTGCCTGCAAATCGGGCACCTGGCAGATGCCTGTATTTTATATATATTTTTTTCACTCAACGCTAAATCCCACATGCACTAGGAATTCATATTATGAAACGTTAATATATTTCGAAGCTTGTATTAAATAATTGATTTAGTAAATGAAATATGGAGCTCGGCGCTTGCGTTTGGCTTGTATTGGTTGAAAACTTTGATATATGTTCTTGATATGTGGATTTTGTTGTGTGATAGGAGTTTGTTTAGGATTAGACCTAGTTCACTCGAACACATGCAACGTTTTGGTAAAAATTACAAAAAGAATTATATTTTTGGCAAATCTAAAGAGGCATAGAACTAGGGTTTTAGCCAATACTAACTAAGCTTTTGGAATGTAGGTTAGAAGACTAAGATCATAGGATTTTTTTGGTAGAAGATGAATCAGCAAAAGTGATCAATAAAAACTTGTCAGGGTTAAATGAAAAATTTGAAGATTATAACAATGGGCGAAAGACCAAAGAAAATGAGAATTTAGCAAATCTAAAGAGACATAGAACTAGGGTTTTAGGCAATACTAACTAAGCTTTTGGAATGCAGGTCAGAAGACTAAGATCATAGGAATTTTTTGGTAGAAGATGAATGGGCAAAAGTGATCAATAAAAACTTGTCAGGGCTAAATGGAAAATTTGAGGATTATAACAATGGGCGAAAGACCAAAGAAAATGAGAATTTAGCATGAAATGATGAAGACGCTTAAAAAATTTAAAAGGAAATTTGAGCACTCACATCTAACTCCAACTAGGATGGAGACCTCCCTGTGAGGCTCCAAGAACCTAGCAGTTTCAGTGGCCTTTCCATTGGGATATAGAGTCAATAGTCAACCATTCTTTGAACATCTTCAAAACCTGTCTTTATTCCAGTAAACTAACTGCTACTGTTGTTGTAAACTAAAAGAAAAGAAATGCTCGGAAAAAGAGCTTATTTCCTACACTACCCTATTCAGACCAGATCTGCAACTTGGTCAAGTATAGGAAGATTTCCATAACAACCACTCAAGTAGTTTCAAAACTGAAAATATTTCGTCCATACCACTAATCAATAGATGATGTCTAAATTGAAACAACAATGATAAAAACTCATTCAGAAAACAAGACTCACCCAGAAGTGATGATGAGTAGAAGAAATCTGAAACTTTCACGTACTCTGAACCATATGACTCCATCAAGGCTGCAACTTGATCCTTAAAAATGAAATCAGAAGCATGTTGATCCATGAAAGCCTCGTCCATGATTACTTCTTTGCTGGAAGACTGATGACCCTCTAACTCTCTTGTTATCAAATCTTGATCATCCGTAACAACAACCCTCTCTTCAGAATGATGGTCATAAGATGATGATGAAAAAGGGTTTAAAGCATATTGATCATTATCAGCTAGAAACATGTAATTGTCTATGCAAACATCAACTATCTCATCCTCAAAATTGTTTGAAAACTGCTCATGAAATTGACATGCATACCTGTCCATAGAAACATCTGCAAAATCTAGTGAATCTGATTCCCAATCTGACATATACTCATACTTTGGCCGCGGTTCAAGATATGCTTCATACTCACTGTCTTCTTGCTCAAAAACTGAAACATACTGACAGCTTCCTTGCTCCTGTGTATGTAGATCTTCAAAGTAAATTGGATCTCGAACTCTTTGAGAAGCACAAATGTTCTCCTCAAGTTCTTGGGCATATTTAAATAAACATGCTAAGGACGAAGACTTCCTTTCTAATAGGAGAAGAACGAGTTTTGAATGTTGCACCATAACATAGTATACCATGGCAGTGATCTCAGTAGGCCGGATCTCCAAGGGCATGCTATGATAAGTGTTGTAGAACCTTCTGTTGAAGACGGACATAACTTCGTCTTCACCTCTCCTCAAAGCATAAAAATCAGCGAGGTACAAATCAAAAGATTTGTTCTCACTCCAATACTTTGAAAAAACATTTGACAACTCGATCCAAGAGCCAATTGAATCGGCCCTCAAATCCTTAAACCATATAGCAACATCTCTAAATAAAGATTTGGAAAACAGTCTCATAATAACATCATCGTGTATAATCTCGAATTGATCAACAAAGTTTTCAAAAGCCCCCAAATGCCTCTCTGCTGTGACATGATCCTCTCCAGAAAATTGGGGAAGATATTCAAGGTAATCAAGAGGATAAGGATGAAGGGGATATGGCAGCCTCGAAGGTTTAAACAGTTTCATTCTTATTTTAGTTTGAAAAGCAGTGGATTGATCATGAGGGTAAACAAGTTGATTGGAAGGCTCAATAGTAAAAGCAAAAGGTGATGAGATATGGATAGGTTTTGAAATAGCTTCAATCTCCTCGAGGTTACATGGCTGATTAGATTCAAGAGATATTTGAATACAAAAATCATCCTTATGAATAAGTTGGGGTGAAGATATGAGATCAACATCAACAACATAAGGAGGCTGCAAACTTTCCTCGTCTAAGGATGGATATATAAAGGAAGGATGATGATCATCCGAATATACAAAACATGATATGATCCTTTTGATATGTGAAGGGAAAAGAAAGAATGAGCTGATAAAGAACAACAACAGTTCATGAAGAAGACTTATAAACTGATACCTGGATTTTCCCTTATGCCCTTTCATCTTTCTGTCAACCGGATCCTCCCTAGTGGAGTCTTTAATCATGGAGTCGCCAGGCAGACATATTGTTACAGTCAATCTCTATGTCCTTCTCTTGTCTGCCATCAAGAGTCGGATCTGTGTCGTTTTCCCAGGAAAACAAGCTCACTTCCGTTCCCCGACAATGATGCCATTTTGTTATCACTCCAAGAGTCTTTCCCGGACTGTAAAGGGAACGAGCTTGGTAACTTAAAAATGATTTGAATAATGTATAAACTTGATCAAGTTGGATGATTTGATATGCTCTTATTCACTCATAACTATAATGTTCCTGACTTGGCTAGTCTAGGAAACGTTGCTAATGTGTGTGTAGGATCAAAGGTTTACAACATATAAATGATCATACAAATAATAATTGCGACAAAGGACTGCAAGTTTGTATTATGATATCTCTGTGGATTACAAAAATGGTCGAATGCCGCTGAATACTGACAATACTCGACTAGATCAACATACAAAGGATCTTAGCCGGAATATAAATAAGCAACTGCGACTGAATAACAACACTTGGCTAGATCAAAAGACAAAAGGAT
>SNQJ01S0012878.1:164495-192887 GCA_010110895.2 Picea sitchensis | reverse complement strand
AAACATTTGTAGTTCCTTTGTAAGCATAACAAGTTATATTATAGTGTATTATGCACAGCGCTTAAACTTGCTAGTTTAAAAAAAACTCGGGCAATTTAAAAAAGGACCTAGTGACATTTCATTATTGACCCCTAAACATGAGCAAAATGCGGTTTATCTTTATGAAACTTAAAGTGTAACTATTTTCAATTTGCAATAAGGTCCATGAAGGGTCTATGAGACAAACATGTGTCTATAGCAACTTTTCTTCCTCATATTTCTTGTTGATTATGTTGAAAACTACTACAAAACACTTTGGTTCTATAAAGAGATTAGATTCATATTTCAGATTAAGACGGTGATTGAATAAGAATNCTTGCTAGTTTAAAAAAAACTCGGGCAATTTAAAAAAGGACCTAGTGACATTTCATTATTGACCCCTAAACATGAGCAAGATGCGGTTTATCTTTATGAAACTTAAAGTGTAACTATTTTCAATTTGCAATAAGGTCCATGAAAGGTCTATGAGACAAACATGTGTCTATAGCAACTTTTCTTCCTCATATTTCTTGTTGATTATGTTGAAAACTACTACAAAACACTTTGGTTCTATAAAGAGATTAGATTCATATTTCAGATTAAGACGGTGATTGAATAAGAATTTATTCAAACATTTAGTACCCAATCCAATTCACTACTATCTGATTGTTTTCACAATGCTTGAGGTTGGGATGGTGGGAGACTTGGACTTGAATGACCCCCAAAAACCCATGTACAATATGCAAATGCCGAGATGACCCTAAAAATGAGAAGAACAAGAGCAATAACCACAAGGATCAGCCCTTTGAAATGTCACATTTCTTGGTTTTTTGACATGGAGGCTGTTAGTAACATTTCTTGTCTCGGGCACAAGAGTATTCAGGTCTGCAAGTTGCACGAGAAGCGCCCGAGCGCGGCATGAAAAAATCTCGTTTTAGGCTTCCAAGCAAGTAAGCGGGTGAGATTATATTCTCGACGGTCCAGATTCATCCATAAGAGTAGATCGACGGTTGGCGGGAAATCGCGGTTAGCGGAGTTGCGCCGAGATTAGCGAAATGGATAGCGCCCATATTGCATGCAGGAAAGGATAGCAGCCGTTCATCTAAAGGATGCGTGGTGCGAGATCGAGTCACGTCGGTATTTCGACAGTCGGGAGTTCGAAGGGTGAGGGTTCTATGTCGTTCTACATCTCGAAACCCCGAACCTTGAAGCGCCGAAAGCGCCTTTGAGAGTAAACACAGGGTCACAGCCCGTGGTCACTTGGGAAATAAAAAGAGCTGTGCAAGAGGTGCCAAAGGCGTCAAGTTTGTTCACAGAAGGGGTCATCGCGATCTCCAGGTGCCATCTGATTCGAACTCAATCCTGGTTTTCGCTTGGAGTAAATGAAGGTGAGAAGGGGTGGTTGAAAGCTCTCTTCAATCATTAAGTGTAAGGTATGGAGGGTCTGGCATGTTGTCTGCTCGAGAGGGTCCTGTGTACCAAATTTTTCCAAAGAAGTCGTGCCGAGTCCTTGACTAGCCAGAGAGGTTTGCACACGCTAACTCGGCACTTAATGGCTCAGCTACTCCCCTTACAGGAGCCATGCGCAGATAAGGCGGCGTCTGACGAAGAATATCCGTCCGAATTTCGCTGAAGGGACACCAAGCCTTAGATGACTGAGCACGCCTCTGTTAGGCGATTTTTTCTGAGTATATAGACTCAGTTTTTGTATTTTGTAATGATGGATGGTTGAGCAAGGTTCCCGGTCGTAAAACTTTAATGAAGCACTGTTATTCTGGTTATGCATGGACTCTTGAGACTTCTTGCCTTATGAATGTCAGTTTCTTTCACGTCTTTGTGTACACTGTATTAGAGAAACTCGAAATTGGAGGATCCAGTCGAGTTGTGATTGTTATAGGATGATGTAGGTTGGATCACTGTAACAGTTGCGTTGTTTCTAATCGGTCTCTGTAATTTCTTAGCGCTGAACGACTTGGAATTGGAGGATCCAGTCAAGTTCCCCTTTCAGTTTCTTGAAGCCCTGAACCAAGAGGATCTTGCATTCAGAGTTTTTCTTCTACAAACTACTGAAAGGTCTGTTGCCTGAGGTAGTTTGTTCACTTCTCTCACCAAGTCTTCAACCTGGTCATCTTTAAATCAACTCACTGACTGAAGTTAGATCAAGACCTCCTTTGTTCCTTACATACCAGACCCAGTCCTCGAGTTAGAGTGATATTTCCCCGAGTCTCTACCCATTTGATCACCCATTAAAATCTATTGTGACATAAAACTGATGGGCGTTGGGCTCTGCTCCTGCAAGCAATCCAGGAGTGACTTCTAACGCTAACATTTCTGGCACCGTTGCCGGGGACGAAGTTGAAGATTTTCCCCGGGATTGAACGACATTGAGCCTCTGATTCTTAAGGTGCATCAGGTATCAGAGCCTTTGAAGATTGCTATTGTGCACCTGGCGACTCCATTGTGATGACTCCACTGTGGCGAACTTGCCGTGTTAATTGTGGCTTTCAGAGGCAGACACACGCGGTCTCATCCACAACTGCGTCTAGCTACACCTGAAACTGATCCAGAGGTGGTTCTCAGAAAAGGAAAGGCCTCTGAAGAAGAAGCTTCCATTGTCGAACCAGGTAATCCGCAATCTCCTTCTGTAGGAACTCCATTTTCTCCTCTTCAGTTTCTTAATAGACCTCTTTCGGAGGTTTCCCGTTTCTTGAATTTCGGGAGTGTTCCTGCTGAGTTTTCCCCTCCTGGTCTGGGATTGGAGGGAGAAATCCTTGTCACTCCTCTCTCCTCTGAAGCTGTACCTTGGCGTAGACCCAAGACCATAGAAGATTTCCCCACTCCTCCTCTTGTTACTGTTACCACTCCTGCACAAAAAGGAGTATCTGCTGACTTGAGCCCGCTAGCCTTCTCCTTTAATCCCCAATTGTTTCCCATTCCACTTCGAGACTCATTCCCAGTAGCCCCTTCGCGAACTCCTTCTCCTCCAAATCCTCCTCCACCTAATATTCCTATGGCTGGTGCTAATCCCCCTCTAAATAGAATGGACGCCATAGTCGCTGCCAGATATGCTCCCTTAATCCTACCCCATCCTATGAATCCTCTCCTTGCTGGAGATTACTTGAAGTATATGCCCAAGTTCACTGGGGAAGGGGACATAATTGCGAAAGAGCACCTGGCTGCTTTCTACAGTTATGCAAACAACCTGAACATTGAAAATGAAGATGTCTGGATGAGAGTCTTCGTCCAGAGCCTGGATGGTGAAGTGAGGAAGTGGTTTAGAGGATTGGCCCCCGGATCTATTGCTGGGATCGAAGCCCTGGATAGTGCTTTCCTGAGGTAGTGGGGAGATAGGAAGGATTTCATGTATTACATGACAGAGTTCGGGTCTTTGAAGAAGATGGAAGGAGAGTCTGTCTCTGATTTATCCAAAAGATTCAATAAGATGTACAACAAAATCCCTGCCGAAATAAAACCCTCAGAAGCCTCGGCCAAGATTTCTTATGCTAGTGCGTTTGGCCTCGATTTCTGTCTTTTATTGAGAGAAAGAAGAGCCACCTCCTTAGCTCAAATGCAAGATGCGACCATAGAAGTGGAATCCAATGTATTAGCAGCTGATAGACTGAGGAACAAGGCCGACACAGACAGAAGAAAGGGAAGATCCGAAACCTCAACTTCCGGCCCATCGGTGCCCCACCCTTAAGTGGACGAGCCGACCAAGATGGTGAAGTCTCTGTCTGTAGAGATGGAGAGAATGAAGGTGGAGGGGAGGCAAGCATACAAGGGCCCTCAAAACGTCGAAAATAAAGGAGGTTTCAGGAGACCAAACAATGTTGTTTCCTCGACTGTACAAAGAGAGAGGGGAAGAGACAGAGAAAACCAGAAAATTCAGGCCCCTTTCCAAAACAATTTTATGGCCAAGGAAGAAGAAGGGGAAACAGATGAGCTTGATCCTGAGATCCATTGCTTCGGAGACACTCCTCCTTTTCCTCATCTCACCCAATCAACATACGAGGAGTCTCTCATGGACAGTCAACTAAATGAACTGAGCAAGGAAAACAAGACTAGTGGCAGCCAAGGCAGGTATGACCTGAGGTCCCAGAAGAAGACAGTAACACCTGATGTTTCTGAACAATCCACTAGAACAGAGAAACCTGCTAATGAAGTAGCGGACAGTCATAGAGGTAAGAAGCTCTGACCCCTCTTTCCCATAGTCCAGAGTCATGTTCCCGAAATAAGAGAAATCCCAAAGCTTACATTTTCTTTTAATTTCGAGCATGAAATTCAAAAGATTAGAATCCCTGTGCCCCTAACCGAATTGATTAAACATGAAGGGTTCAAGAAACGTTTTTTTGAGCTTTTACAGTCTGAGGTCTCATGCCTTCCCACAGACTCCATCAATTTGCAAGATGAAAAGCTTGCGGTTATTCTAGGTCCTATGGTAGAAGACAGAAATGACTCTTCCCCTCCCTTCTACACTTCCTTGAACATACATGACAAGGTACTGCACAACTGCTTGATGGATTCGGGGGCTTCTCACAACCTCATGCCCAACATTGTCATGGAAGAGTTAGGGCTAGAAGTCACCCGAGCCTACCATGACCTCTATTCCTTTGACTCCAGGAAAGTTCAATGTCTAGGAGTCATCAAAGACCTGGTCGTGACCTTGTTTCAATTGCCCATGAAAAGTGTGGTCATGGATATTGTAGTGGCTGATGTTCCCCCCAAGTTCGGTATGTTGTTATCAAGGTCTTGGATAAAAAGATTGGGGGGAACTTTACAGATGGACCTCACATATGCTACTATCCCAGTGTTTGGAGGAGAACATAGGAGGCTATACAGGGAAGCCCAACTGGTCTATATAATCAGTGATGAGGCCAACCCTACCAACCATCCCATTTTTGCCTTAGACACTGATTTAGGTTCCAGTGTACTACATCTCACTAATCCCGAGCCTTCTTTAAAACTCAGAAAACCGCCCACCACTTCCCATGAATTTCCTCCTTCCATCACCCCCGTCTGGAAAATGTTCTTTGATGGAGCCTTTTCCAGGGAAGGCACTGGAGCTGGGGTGTTTTTTGTGTCACCTGCTCAGGAAACCATATCTCTGTCATACAAACTAGAATTTGAAACTACCAACAATGTGGCAAAGTATGAAGCTCTTATCCTAGGATTAAAAGCCGCAAGGGAAATTGGAATTCAGGAGGTAGCAGTGTTCAGAGATGCAGAGTTGGTGGTCCAACAGATCAGAAACGCTTATCAGGCTAAGCATCCTCGACTCAGAAGCTACAGAAATGAGGTATGGGACCTAATTGACAGTTTCTTCTCAGCATTTAACATTTCTTTCATCCCAAGAGAGAAGAATACAGTGGCAGATTCCTTGGCTACATCAGCAAGCAATTTCAAAGTGCCCTTGCCACCCAAATTTAGATACGACGTAGAGGTAAAATACAGGCCCTCCATACCTGACAATGTCAAGCATTGGAAGGTGTTCGAGGATGATCTTGAGGTCAAAAGATTCTTGGAGACCGTTGAAGAATTTTCAGAGATGCATATTGACCAAGACTCTGTCTCTGAAGAAAGGCTTGATGGGGGTAAGTTTCTAAGTAAAATAGCAGAGCGTAACATTGTGCAGCTCCCTAGCAACCATATTCCAAGGGGACTGGTTCCTTTGGAAAGGCTTTTTGATAGAAATGATGTGTCATTAAAAGGGGAAATCTCAGAGGATGACGTTGGTACTACTCAGTGCAACATTGGCACTGAGAGTGAGCCCAAGTATGTCAAATTGTCAAAAAGTCTGACAAAGGAGCAGAGGTCTGAATACGCTGGACTTTTGAGGGAATTTGCTGATGTGTTTGTCTGGACCTAAGAAGATCTCAAAACATATAACACTTCTGTCATTGAGCATAAAATCTCGTTGAAAAGGGAGGCAAAGCCGTTTAGGCAGAAGCTAAGACAGATCAATCCTATGCTGCTGCCTATTATGGAAAGGGAAGTGAAGAAGCTGCTACAAGCCCAGATCATCGTACCACTGAGATATTCAGAGTGGGTGGCCAACTTGGTACCAGTAAGGAAAAAGAATGGAGAAATTAGACTCTGTGTAAACTTTAGAAACTTGAACAGGAGCTCACGAAAGGATAACTACTCCTTACCAAAGATGGAACATATACTGCAGAGGGTAACAGGAGCATCCAGGATGTCCATGATCGATGGTTTCTCTGGCTACAATCAAGTCTCTGTTCTGCCTAAGGACAGGGAAAAGACAACATTTACCACTCCATGGGGCACATTCATGTATGCCAAGATGCCGTTTGGATTAATGAATGCATGGGCCACGTTTCAACGTGCCATGGACATAGCTTTCATTGGGGAAAAGGATAAATTTGTGGTCGTCTATCTGGATGACATCACAGTATTTTCAAAATCTGATAAAGAACACTGTTGTCATCTCAGGAAGGTTTTCCTGAAATGCAGGAGTTTTGGCATTTCATTAAACCCCAAGAAATCTCTGTTCGCCATGCAAGAGGGAAAGTTACTAGGCCACATAGTATCARCGGAAGGAGTCAGGATCGATCCTAGCAGAGTTGAGGCAATACAAGCCTGATCAATCCCGAGATCCAAGAAAGAGGTCCAATCTTTCCTTGGTAAGATTAATTTTCTGAGAAGGTTTGTGCCTAACTTTGTTGAGGAGGTAAAACTTATAACAGCCATGTTAAGGAAAGGAAATGAAGTGAGGTGGACTTCTGAATCGCGAAATTCCTTTGAGCAAATAAAGAAGGCTCTGTCTGAAGCCCCCGTGCTTATCAGTCCCGATTACTCGAAGGATTTTTTCATTTTCTCCTTTGCCTCACCTGACACAGTGGTCACTGTTTTATTACAGACAAACAAGATTGGGCTAGAGCAGCCTGTTGCCTATTTCAGTCGAGCATTGAGGGATACCGAAGTCAGGTATGACACTATGGAGAAACAGGCCTATGCCCTGGTAAAGGCTCTCAAGGCATTTAGAATCTATGTCCTGCAGTCGAAAATCGTCGCTTATGTCCCCTCAGCTGCTGTTAAAAACATTCTTATTCAGCCGGACGTAGACGGGAGAAGGAGTAAGTGGATAGCCAAGATTCTGGAATTTGACTTGGAAATAAAGCCTACCAAATTGATCAAAGGTCAAGGTTTAGCCAAGCTGTTGGCTGAAGCCAATTGCCAAGCTTTGGGGGTAAGTTTCATCAACGAATGCTCAGGAATTCAGCGGGGTCGGCTGTCTGAAATAGACCTTCAAGGGGAGCCCCTATTGGCTCGATGTCCCTGGTATAAGGATGTCATATATTTTCTGCAAGAGTTGCGGCCTCCAGACGGCCTGCAAAGAAACAAGGCAAAAGCTCTGAAGCTCAAAGCAGTCAGATACTGCCTTATTGATCAAGTTCTATATTGGAAAGACCCCTTGGAGTTGCTTTTGAAATGTGTAGATCTGCAAGAGGCTGACAGGATCATGGTTGAATTTCACGACAGCCTATGTGGAGGGCATCATTTCTGGAAAACCACAGCCTACAAAATCCTCAGGGCCGGATACTACTAGCCCACTGTATTCACCGACGTCTGCAAAAGGGTCCGAGCTTGCACCAAATGTCAAAGATTTGCAGGAAAACAATAGCTCAAGTCTCCGTCGTTAAATCCTGTGGTTGTTTCAGGACCTTTCCAGCAATGGGGCCTAGATTTCATTGGAGAAATTCACCCCGCTTCCAGTGGGCAACACAAATGGATCCTGACTGCTACCGATTTCTTCACCAAGTGKATTGAAGCTATCCCCACCAGGAGTGCTTCCCACAAGGTAATCATTGGATTCCTGGAAGAAGACCTCATCACAAGATTCGACTGCCCAAGTAAGATTGTCACTGATAACGCARCCTCTTTCAGGGCTGAGCCGTTAGCCAAGTTTTGTGAGCAATTCAGGATCAAACTGATTCACTCCACYCCATACTATCCCCAGGGCAATGGTTTAGCAGAGTCCTCCAACAAAAGCCTGATAAGGATCATCAAAAGACTGTTGGAAGACAACAAGAAGGCCTGGCATTCAAGATTGAAATTTGCTCTATGGGCCGATTGAGTGACCACGAAGAGATCTTTAAGCATCTCTCCTTTCCAATTAGTTTATGGAATAGAGGTTGTTTTTCCTTCTCATTCAGCTATTCCTGTAGCAAAATTCCTCCAGGATCATCAAGAAGAACCTGATGACATGATTAGAAGAATTCACCAGCTAGTGGAAGTTCAACAGGCCAGAGAGAAGGTAATGGGCAGAATTCAGGACCATCAGCAAAGGATCAAGCAAGTTTTTGATAAGAAGGCCAAGAAGGAAGAGTTTCGGATAGGAGACCTGGTACTCAAATGGGATGCTCCTAAACAAGATAAAGGCAAGCATGGAAAATTCGAAGCCCTGTGGATCGGGCCTTTCAAAGTATCCGAAGTATTCTCGAATAACACCTACAGGGTACGGGATTTAAAGGATCAAGAAGTTTTCAATGGCCCTGTGAATGGGCATTTCCTAAAAAGATTTTTCTGTTGAGCCGCACATGGCTCTTTCGCGGTTGTAAATATTGTTTTCTTTCCGTCTTTAAGTTTTAAATAAATGACTCCATAGCCCAACAACAAGGCACTGGAGCTGCAAAATGAGTCCTTAGAGCATCACAGGGACGACTCTATCCCCCATGGAGCCTAATGTTAGTAACATTTCTTGTCTCGGGCACAAGAGTATTCAGGTCTGCAAGTTGCACGAGAAGCGCCCGAGCGCGGCATAGAAAAATCTCGTTTTAGGCTTCCAAGCAAGTAAGCGGGCGAGATTATATTGTCGACGGTCCAGATTCATCCATAAGAGCAGATCAACGGTTGGCGGGAAATCACGGTTAGTGGAGTTGCGTCGAGATTAGCGAAATGGATAGCGCCCATATTGCATGCAGGAAAGGATAGCAGCCGTTCATCTAAAGGATGCGTGGCGCGAGATCGAGTCACGTCGGTATTTCGGCAGTCGGGAGTTCGAAGGGTGAGGGTTCTATGTCGTTCTACATCTCAAAACCCCGAACCCCAAAGCGCCGAAAGCACCTTTGAGAGTAAACATAGGGTCACATCGCATGGTCACTTGGGAAATAAAAAGAGCTGTGCAAGAGGTGCCAAAGGCATCAAGTTTGTTCACAGAAGGGGTCATCACGATTTCCAGGTGCCATCTGATTCGACCTCAATCCTGGTTTTCGCTTGGAGTAAATGAAGGTGAGAAGGGGTGGTTGAAACCTCTCCTCAGTCATTAAGTGTAAGGTATGGAGGGTCTGACATGCTGTCTGCTCGAGAGGGTCCTGTGTACCAAATTTTTCCAAAGAAGCCGTGTCGAGTCCTTGACTAGCCAGAGAGGTCTGCACACGCTAACTCGGCACTTAATGGCTCAGCTACTCCCCTTATAGGAGCCATGCGCAGTTAAGGCGACGTCTGACGAAGAATATCCGTTCGAATTTGGCTGAAGGGACACCAAGCCTTGGATGACTGAGCACGCCTCTGTTAGGCGAATTTTTCTGAGTATATAGACTCAGTTTTTGTATTTTGTAATGATGGATGGTTGAGCAAGGCTCCCGGTCGTAAAACTTTAATGAAGCACTGTTATTCTGGTTATGCATGGACTTTTGAGACTTCTTGCCTTATGAATGTCAGTTTCTTTCACGTCTTTGTGTACACTGTATTAGAGAAACTCGGAATTGGAGGATCCAGTCAAGTTGTGACTGTTATAGGATGATGTAGGTTGGATCACTGTAACAGTTGCGTTGTTTCTAATCGGTCTCTGTGATTTTCTTAGCGCTGAACGACTTGGAATTGGAGGATCCAGTCAAGTCCCTCTTTCAGTTTCTTGAAGCCCTGAACCAAGAGGATCTTGCATTCAGAAATTTTCTTCTACAAACTACTGAAAGGTCTGTTGCTTGAGGTAGTTTGTTCACTTCTCTCACCAAGTCTTCAACCTGCTCATCTTTAAATCAACTCACTGACTGAAGTTAGATCAAGACCTCCTTTGTTCCTTACATACTAGACCCAGTCCCCGAGTTAGAGTGATATTTCCCCGAGTCTCTACCCATTTGATCACCCATTAAAATCTATCGTGACATAAAACTGATGGGCGTTGGGCTCTGCTCCTGCAAGCAATCCAGGAGTGACTTCTGACGCTAACAGAGGCTTTGCTTGANTCGGTCTCTGTGATTTTCTTAGCGCTGAACGACTTGGAATTGGAGGATCCAGTCAAGTCCCTCTTTCAGTTTCTTGAAGCCCTGAACCAAGAGGATCTTGCATTCAGAAATTTTCTTCTACAAACTACTGAAAGGTCTGTTGCCTGAGGTAGTTTGTTCACTTCTCTCACCAAGTCTTCAACCTGCTCATCTTTAAATCAACTCACTGACTGAAGTTAGATCAAGACCTCCTTTGTTCCTTACATACTAGACCCAGTCCTCGAGTTAGAGTGATATTTCCCCGAGTCTCTACCCATTTGATCACCCATTAAAATCTATCGTGACATAAAACTGATGGGCGTTGGGCTCTGCTCCTGCAAGCAATCCAGGAGTGACTTCTGACGCTAACAGAGGCTTTGCTTGATGTAATGTTGTTGCTGAAAAGATAATAGTTAAATCGACAGAAACCCAAATCAAAATCTGTCGTACAAAACCCATGGTTTGAGCTGCAACTTGTACAACAGCTTTAGATTTAGTGTAATGCAAAAAAAATGGATGGAAAAATTGATCATATTGTCCAATCATCAATGTCCATTGTCAAAACTGAAGATACATGCCCGGAATATCTTTGAAATCTTCTCAGAACATTTCCAAAATCTGTTTGGAAAGTTCCTAAAATCTGTCCAGAATGTCTTGGGCATGGCCAGCAAGTCCTCGAGTCCCTGATGAAATACCCAGCAGTTTGGGCACATTTCCTAGGGTTCCCCAAGTCCCTAAAATGTCGGAACAGTGGGTATGGGGTTATAAATTTGGGGGGGACTGGTCCATGTGCAACATAGGTTTAACCGTTGGAATTTTTTTACTTTCAATTGCTGTGTGTGTGTGTGTGTATATATATATATATATATGTATGTATGTATGTATGTATATTGTGTGTGTGTGTGTGCAACATAGGTTTAACCATAAGAAGGAATTACACATCTCTCTCATACTGGACTATAGAAAGCGCCTCTCAGTGCAATCAAACTAAGTATAACATATCATCTGCTATCTCGACTTTTATGTTTTTGGGAATGATATTGAGTTATATAAGGCGTTGTCTAACTATTCTACGTTTTGTTTTTTTTCGCCGGAATCTGGCGACATAAATCTGCAAGAAATCACTATTTTCTGTTGTTTAAAATCTTTTTTTGAATCCAGAAATGGATTCAGCATGCTGAAAAACCCCGGAGGCACTCGGAGTATACATAAATAATCACTCAAATCTACGGATTTCGGGCAAATATCCCTGGAAAATATCGCCAGAGAAGAGCCAAAACATAAAACGTTTAGACTACGACGTTATATAATATACTGTGCATCTTTTTTCCTGAATGCTATGGCACATATTTTGGGATTTGCCTATATTTCTAGTCTGCATTACCCCCATCATTTTATCTTTCAATCTTTCAGAAGACGACAGATATGGTCTCTTTAATATGCTTTCAAATATTTAAATTTGAATTTTTGTGGTGTTTATTTCTTGTGAAGGTTTCTTGAAAAGAGTACAGGTAGTCACTGAATACATAAAATTTGATTTCATCTTATTAATGGAACAATTACAAGTCTTAAAATATGCTACTAAAATCTACCCTTGAAAAATACAGTAGAATTAATGACCATTACCCCTTGTATTACTTTAACGCCTTCCCAACATAGCTTTCTTCCATTTTTAAATTTGAGAGAACTCGCTGAGAGCACCACAAATGTGCAAGCCATATGTGGCCATCCACAAACAACGCATCTAATTACCAAGAAAACATCCACAGAAATAAACTCGTTGAAGCAAACCATAGCAAAATAAATATTAGTGTAACCTTGCTCCTCAGCTACGTAGGGACATGCCACCGCTCTTTACACCCATGCCCTTAAATGCATTGTATGTTTATGATCCATAAAAATATGAAACTCTGTATGTTCTTTACACTGTGCAACCCTTTTTAACTATTTCTTTCTAGTATCATCCTTTTAGATTTTTTACTGTTTTTTTTTACCTTTCACTTTTGTTACCAAAACTGACCCGGCAAGGTTAGGTTGATTTAGACTAGCAAGACTTAAAGATTTTGAAAATTAAGAAAATACAAATATTTTAAGAAAAAATACAAACATTTAATAAGAAAATTAAATAATGAGATCTCAGCATACCATTTAGTAAACAAATATATGAGCCCTGCAGAAGAGGGTTTTATATTTATCTGATTTAGAGAGAAGCAATTTTTTCTGGCAAAGGTGCAACAAAACCTATAAGGACCTTGGAAAACATTATAATGCAACTGTCAAAAAGTTAGTGGCCCAAGCTATTGGGCCAACTTTTCAAGCGGAATTTCTCTTCAAAGTGTAACATAGTGTTAGAGAGGCCCCCAATGTTTCAAGTTCGTGCGTGTGCAAGCCTCTCATTATAATTTGTTTGTGTGGATGCATCCCAAGGCTTACCAGTGTTTTTGCGTTTCACACAGTGGATATTAGTTTTATTCAAATTCACTGTCGTATGGAAAAAGACTAGTGTGGCTGAAGTTTATTCAATTTATAACATGAAGCACAATAGATTGGATTTTATCAGGTTATGAATATTAGTTTTGTTCAAATTCACTGTGGTATTATATCTTATATCTAACCAATATATGTTGATATTATATCTTATATCGAATCAATATATGTTGATATTAGACGTTACATTCTCTTCAATATTAAGTTGTAAAATGCACTTTGTTTCTCTGACTCCAATAATCCTTTGGATGCATCGATGCTGATTCTCTGACTGCAATCCTTTGGATGCATCGATGCTGATCATATCTTGCATGTGTGTAAACCATCTTACTATGATAATCCTTTGAATGCATGGATGTTGGTCCCATCTTTGTGTGTAAACCATGTTATAGTTATAGCATATGGTCAAAGTGTTATGCTGTTGCAGAATTAATTGCTCTAAGAGCTGGCTGCTACAAATGGCTTTTCAGCATAATTCCAATGGGCAAGCTTGCCTTGCAACTATGCCTACTAATAATAAGGCAAAGCTTGTCTTTTTGATCTTCATGGGAATGAGGTATCAATTATTAAGGGATGTTTACTATTTTTATGATATAAAGATGAGTTTTCATGATCTAGGTGGATATCGGTGGCCACCCACCTTCTCTAGCTGGCCCAAAACATGTTTCTGACAATTTTGGTAATTTACTATTTTTAGCAGTTTTAAACTTCCGGGGCCATTTTGAGGTCATAAACGATGTTTTTTGAGAAAACGGGGAGCAACATGGATTGTAGATCGATGTTGCTCATTCAAAAGTTGTAGTCCCCGGATAGATCTTTCCAACGAGCGATCATACACCTAAAACAGAGATCGTATGCAAAAGTTACGACCTCGGGAAGTTGATGCACCAACTTATCCAAACGGGGCCCACATGACTTTTGGCGCTTCATCTCCTAGTGTTAGGTCTTTGGATGTTTAGGGTTTTCCATTGTTTCTCAATAATAATAGGCCTTCGAGCCTCATTGTAACACAGTTAAGAGGCCAGTAGCCGCCACATCTCTTCGTAGAGATAAACTATCAGTGCCATAGCTAGTTTATTTCCATTCTGCCTGTAAGCATATTTCAGTCATTTGTTATTAATGAAATGAAGTCTTATTCCCACTGCATCTCTGCGTTTATGTGTATTTCTGTATTTCATTGTGTTCCTACATAAATCTGGATCAAGATTATTTTCAGCACGAAATGAGAGCGGGGATATAACACATAAATATTTAGAGATATTGCAAGAGAGACAACAATATAACAGAGATATAGCGAAAATAACAAGAGTCACAGATATACAGTAATACACAATTTCTATTAATGAAATAAATGTACAGACACTGTAAAATACAGAGTGAAAGATTCACTAGAATGGTGGTAGCTTATCTTTGACAAGAGATGTGACGGCTACTCGCATCYGTGAGAAGATGTTTTAAAAATGAGGCTCTGAAGGCCTTTTTACGATAAGTAGGAATGCCAAAAACCCTAGACATCCAAAAACCTAATCCTGGGAGATGAAGCGCCAAAAGTCATGTGGGCCTCGTTTGGGTAAGTTGGTGCATCAACTTCTCGAGGTTGTAACTTTTGCATACGATTTTCGTTTTAGGCGTATGATAACTCGTTGGAAAGATTTATCCGAGGACTACAACTTTTGGATGAGCAACATGTATCTCCATGTTGCTCCCCGTTTTCTCAAAAAACATCGTTTAGGGCCTTAAAATGGCCCCAGAAGTTAAAAACTACTAAAAATAGTAAATTACCAAAATTGTTAGAAACACGTTTTGGGCCAACTGGAAAAAGTGGGTGGTCACCGATATCCACTGGATCACTTCATCAAATGGTTTTACTATTTTTATGATATAAAGATGAGTTTTCATCAAATGGTTTTTAAGGATTGCATTTTATGAAAGTATTTTTTTTCAATTCCCAGAAACCATAATGGTCTCCAACATATTTACAATCCAACATAGGATTTGTTTCTTTCTAAGAAATAGTAAGATGCAGATTTGGCCTGGATTATTTAAAAAATATATTTGCCATTATTTTCTTCAAATTTGTTATTTTAGAACACTGAGTTTCTTATTTTTTATTCCATGATTTCTTGTTCAGTAATTTAGTAAAACTAAAACTAAAGTGCTTGGTGAATCAGATATCAAACACTTTGTTGATATTCTGGATTCTTTCATATTTTTAATTTAAATTAAGTTTTACATTAGTACTTATTGGTTGAGTTATTTGTTATGTTTTACATTTGTTTTTGGATGTGGAAGTGGAAAATATAGACAATTAATTTTGAAATGGTTAGAAGTTTCTTTCAAATTTAAAGTAACAAAAATTTAAAAAATAAAAGAAAAAAGTAGGAAAATTTTCAAAGATAAACACAAATTTAGATTTAACTATATGATACAACTATTTTCTTTAATATTTAATTTTAATTCATTAATCATTTATTTAGTTAATTTTATTTAATTATAAAACTTAGTTGTTACATAGGTCAAAATGTCTAAATAAGTCAATTCTGTGTTGAAGTGTGCCAAAATGTTCAACTTATACTAACAATTACCTTTTGCTTGAAGGTGAAATCACGTTTCATGATGGTTGTTTATTTGAACAAATGGCTTGTCATAATTGCATGGTTAGTAAAGTGTAAAAGATGGACAAACTATCTTCTTGCAGTTACCCTTAAATTTATGTCTACACATGTTGTACAAGTAACTAGACATAACATTGTTGCCCACTATTGTAATATGGTCACACTGGTTTATTGATGTTTGACGCTTCTCTCCTTGGCCCCATTTAATAAAAGGATTGTAAAAGAATTAAAAAAAAATGATACATGAAAGTTAAATGTTGACACAAAGTGTAAGTAACTAGTATATAGATGATAGAATTAATGATTCAATAATTAAATTTAAAATGTTTAGTTAATAATTGAACATTAAACCATGTTGCAATTCCACTCGAAATATGTCCTTAAAATTTGAAATGAGTTACAAAACAATGTAAGAAACATAAACCAATACATCATATTAATATTACTACCTCTATATTTTAGAGGACTTGTGACCTAAGTTGTAACGAAAACAATTAGCTTTCAAATTCTTTAATTTTTTGTGCTTTTTCTCATTTTGGTGATAATTTGGGTTGCTAAATGATGTGCAATCAGAGTTATGACCATATAAACCTTTGCACTAGCAACCTTGTTATCATCCATGTGGTAAGTATTGCATCCATATAAAAAGCCTAAAGCACTGATCATATTTGCTATCCAATAAACAATCATTTCTGTAAGAGAAAATGTCTGCCCCGAGATCATATCAATGGTATGTGTCATCAGTGGCATCTCTAAGCATGTCCCTAAGTGTTTTTTTTAGGCATATATTTTGACACTTCATTGTTAAACGTTAGTAATTAATAACGATCAAACTCATTAAATGCTGATGTTGCTAATTGTTTCTATTAAACATTAGATTAAAATTTAAATTCACTTAAATAATAAATCTTAAATGTATTTAAAGTGCTAATATTTAATCATTCTAATTTATAAATAGAATGATTAGAAAATTAAATGATTTAGAAAGAACATACAAAATTGAACTTAGATAAAATATTTAAATTTGAATTAAAAAAATGTTAATTTTTTGTGACATTAAATATGAAATTTAAATATTTAACATTAAATTAATAGTGAATTAAATTGAATAGTGAATATGATTAGATTTAAACTTAAGAAAAAAAACATATACTTAGATTTGAATTGAATATTGAATATGATTAGATTTAAACTTAAGAAAAAAACAAATATTAATTTTGGAAATTATATTAAATATGAAGTTTAAATATTAAAATCTTATATAGAATAGTGAATATGATTAAATTAAAATTTTAGGAAAAGAACATATAATATAAATAAGAGTAAAAGTACAATTCGGTACAAAAAAATTGAAAAAGAAACAAGAATGGAATGAGTTCATGGTTTTTTTATGAAATCCCAAATATTAATTTTGGAAATTATATTAAATCTGAAGTTTAAATGTTAAAACCTTATATAGAATAGTGAATATGATTAAATTAAAATTTTAGGAAAAGAACATATAATATAAATAAGAGTAAAAGTACAATTCGGTAAAAAAAAAATTGAAAAAGAAACAAGAATGGAACGAGGTCATGGTTTTTTATGAAATCCATTGTATCATTTATGGAATGAGAAGTAAAAGTTCATTTAAGCTTTTGCTATTTTAAAAAAAAACTTTATTTGGACATGGATGTTGATGTACTTGTGCCGCAATTTATATTACTTGTTAACTCACAAACATTAAAAATATCTTCATAAATATGGAAATTATTGCATTTATAGAGTGAAATTTATTGATGTTTCAAGCCAATAAAAATAACTTATCATCAAGAGGTATTAATTTAGGGGTAAATAATAAATTAATAAGTAATTAGTAATATATAAATTATAAGGATAGGGTTGAATAATTAATTGATCAACAATTAATCAATATAGGGGTAAACAGTAGTTAGTGGGTGAGTGGGTTAAGGGTAAGTGGTTAGTAGGTTAGTGGGATAGGCACCCCAAGAATATGCCAAAATAGTTGTCAAGTCTCATGGCATTTTCTTGAGAATCTCTTGGTGTTGTCCTCAAATGATGTCCATTGGTTGTGTTGGCTCAAAGTCAAAATTGTGTAATGAATCACATAGGTTGGTAGCTACAATATATTGATAATAGTTACTAGGGCCCATATGACATTTCTTAGGTCCATGTTAAGTGGTGGGATCATCTAGATTACAATTTAATTTAAGTGACACATGACCTTATTAGAAAAATGAAAATTAAATATAATAGAAATTAAATTATCTTAATTAAAAAGATCATGATTATGTTAATTTCCTCTTGTTACTTCTCATATTGGCATGAGTGTTAATTACATATTACTTTCAAGGGTGACTTGTAGGTATGATGATGAACTGGATATATATGCCTTCCCTTTTGATTGAAGATGATGCATTGATGGATCACCCTCTTGGTACTACTTGATAATGGATCCCACTATCTCATCATGATGGCTCTAGTCCCCAAAGGTTGGATACTAGTAGCATGAGATGTGAAATGGCTTATTGATAGTGCTTGGTTCTCTCATGGTTGGACTAGATGCTTAGATGATATGCTCTTTGGTATGGTGGATGTGATTCATGGTTAGCCTAGCCTAACGATCACACATCTCATGGTCTCTTTTTATTATGATGTTGGCTTATGGTGAACTTTGTTAAGGCTAAATGTGGTAAAGGGGCCACCCCCTTTTTGCACTTTAATGAAGACATTTATAGGTTACGTCAATATTAGAGCTTATAATAAAGGGGCCCACCCTCTTTATCAATGTAACCACTATAACAAGTGATGAGTGTCTAAAAATGGAATGACATCATATAAAAGGGGTTGCCCCCTTAGCTCACTTAAGTTTATAACATGGTTTCACCTATGAAAAATGTTGGAGTTCCCTTTTTGAAATTAAAGAACATGTTCATGTGCATGTCAGACACCTTTGTTGCCATTTTATTTTCAACTCATGAAAATAAATGGGCCATCATCTTTTCTAGCTCTTTTTGGAGATTAAATAAGGGGGGCCTCCAACATACCATGTGAGCCTCCATATTGTCTATTGAAATTAAAATTTGGGTCAATACATCTCAGGAGCCACCTTAGAAACCGCCACTTCAACTGTCATATTTTGCCACAAAATTGTACTTTGCCCAAGTGGAGCTATATGATTCATATGAAATATATTGTGGTCGTCATATGCATGGCATGAGCCACCGAGCTAGTGTGGTCAATGTTCCTTGGTATGCACATGATCTAAGTTGGCATTTGGTTGAATGGGGCTATCACACATGGAATCATTTCATCGTTTATTGTGTGGGGCCATCACCTCCATTCATCAGATAATGAATTCATGGATCAAATTATGGGTGTCATATGATCCATCCCCTTTCTTATGCATTTGATGACACACATGGGATGGGTTTTGGAATTAAATTAAACATTTTAGTGTACCACCTACTAAAGATTTCTGCCATTATGAGGTGTACCACTTATGGATAATTTACTACATTTTCATTATTTATGCATGATCCACTTTGGGATTACGTATTCATTGTGTGAGGAATAGAGGTTATTAAAGTCAATTAACCACATTGAGGGGGTTGTTACATTGTATGCTATTTTTTGGAAAGAAGTTGCAACTAACTCCACTATTCTATTGTTGTTGACTTGGTTGTTGGAATTAGTTCAATTGAGATAATGTTAATTTTATTTTGATTGAATATTTTATTGGAGGAAGTTGAGATCTCAACAAACTTCTTATGACTTTTAGTAAACAAGTTGTTGAGAGTTTTATTTTTATTGAATTCCTTGGTGAGAAAAGTGGATCTAGAAAAAAAAAAAGATATTTTATTGTATGAGGAGTTAGAACTCAAATATATATAAAGGATTTGTTCTCTCCATTTGCAACTTGGATTGGAATTGAGTGATTAATGAAAGAAATTGTGAGCAAGTTAGCTCCAAGCATTGGAATGAAGGTAATGTTTGTCTAAGTTGTGATTTCATTTATGTACAATCTTTAATGTGTGGCACATGTTCTATGCGAAGTATTGGTAGACATTTGTATGCAAGTTTGATTCTCAAAGCTAAGTGTAGAAACACCTTATCTCAGGAGGAATAGTAAAGCCCTAGAACTTTTATTATAAGTGAATGCTTGCATCTTGTCTTGGAGAAAGGGTGTTTAAATTACTAACTACCTTGGTGTGTAAAGCTTAACCACTCCTACATGCTGGTTTGGTTGTGGAACTCCTATTGTGAGTCCCTTCCCTTCAACACCTTGTAATCCTTTGTTTACTAAGTTAAGTGAATGCTATAGATAATTCCATATTTTCTATTTATAGCCTCGAAGAATTTGATGAACAACCCTCTTAGATTGCATTCATGACTCCAATGCCCAAGAAATAAGGCACTGGTTTTCCCCTTCCATCTTTCATCTCCAAGTCCATATTTTTTTAAACTTTCCCATTTCCTTTTGTTGTATTAGTTGCTAGCTCTCTTTACTCCCACTCCCTACTACAAGAAGTGAGCCTGGAAGTCATAGGAAATCCCCCCTTGACTTAGGTCCGTCCTTTGTCTAAAGTGCAAAGGAGTGTTGGTGAGGTGACAATGGCCAACCTCATTGTTTCACATGTCTTCACCTGGGTGCTGGAATTTACATCTTTGGGTATGATATTGTGTGGTGATATTTTGGCACCATTGCCAGAGATGAAGTCCATTTCTTGCCAGAGATGACGTCCGTTTCTTGTATTTTTTAGCAGATACAATTTATGATACATCTAGATAAGCGGGTGTTGATTTTGAATCATTGGGACAACCTAGTATAATGGGAGTAAATTTAGAAAATTCAGAAATTTTTCATGAGCATTTTCATTCATATTCAGAAATTTTTGTAGATGTTTTAGAACTATGTTTACATGTAAGTAATTCAGATTTTTTTTTCGTAACAATGAACAATTTAACACAGAAAATTTCCAGCCACCATTGTCCTTAGGTATTGGTGAATTCTCATGTCAAAATCAAGCTAGAATGATCTTTTTCTTGCTGGAGATTGTATGAGATGACAAAGTATAGAATTAGATGCATACTACAGAAATTTGTAGCCTTAATATATGGTCAACAAGCCATTACATACAATCAAGAATTTATTTCTTGATTTGAAAATGAACTTTGTAACTTGTCTTCATGCTTTTATCAAGATGAATTTGTGATGGAGAAACCTAAACATGTAATTCTTGAGAAAAAAGTTGATAATGCTCATATTTTTTATGATGTAACATATCTTCAATAAACTTATTGTAGTCCTATCAAACTTTGGATAGAATAAAATTGCACGGGTGCATGACATTTTGGCCATAATCTTGATGTATTTGGATGATCTTCATGATGATTCCCTAGTGTTCAACCAAACATCCATGAAGATTCCAAATTATGTACATGTTGTTTTGATGTCTTCATATTTTGGTTCATAACCAAACATAAGGAAATCACTTTTGATGTAAGCAAAGAGCTTGGGTGGCTACACTGGTTGTATGTGTTAAGTTTATTGTTGTTATTAGGTTTTTTTCAATTTTCTTAAGCATTTCCAAAACAACAGCATAAGTAGGATCACTGAAAGAAACACAATCACAAGGTACACAACATTTTATCTTGGGAAACCCTCATAGGGGAGAAAACCCAGCAAAAACTTCCTCAATAATAGATTTCCAATACAATGCCAAGACTTAAGACCAAACCACCAAGAATAGGCTAGGACTGAGCATGCGCCTCTCTTCTCCTTCTTGCAACTACAACTTCCTTCAAAAGATGTGCACTAGAAGTGTGTGTGAGTGAGTGAACAAATGAGATGCCATCCTCTCTTATAAATACTAGTTGAGGAGGCACTAGGGTTATGTCTCTTCACTTAGCAGGGTCAACTTTTTCCAAGAGTAGTTAAAACCACTTTATAAACCCTAGGGGGCGAATTTACAAATACCACCATATAAATATGGTTTGACCAATCCACAAAAGGGGATTTGGTCATATATAAGTCCCGACATGATCAATCCACAAAAGGAGATTTGATCTATAAGATAATAACTCAATTATAATTAGAATATTCTTCGAAGTTACAATATTTCAACACTCCCCCTTAACGAGAAGGGTATTCTACTGACATAACCCAATACATCATCAAGAGAGAGAGAGAGGGAAACAACATCAACAACATCTGAAACACTGGCTGACATATCTACAAATCATCGAAATTTTTTCTCATCATCAATATCATCATTGTTCACAGCATGGAGCTGGAGTAGCATCATCATCATCATCTATATGAAGATGAAACATCAACATCAATTAGCATAACACTAAAGAAACAACATCACCAACCTGAGGCTGGTACACCATCATCAACAACATGAGGCTAATACAACATCAACAACAACACGAGGCTGATATAACATCATCAACAACAACACAAGGCTAATACAACATCATCAACAACAACACGAGGATGAAACAACAACATCATCAACATGAAGATGAGATAACAACATCATCATCATATGGAAACAAAATGAGGTAGGTGCAACAACAACATTTTGTGGTACTCTGACAGACCGTCCTTACCGGACCTTCGATATCTACCCAGGAATCATAAGATTCCCTAGGATGTAAAATCCTAACGGAGCTACCACGTGGTATTTTGAAAGACCGTCCTTACCGGACCTTCGGGATCTTCCCAGTTATCAAAATATTCCCTAGGATATAAAATCCTAATGGAGCTGCCACTACTGACCACAACTAGCATATACATGCATAGGTACTCTGGTAGACCGTCCTTACCGGGCCTTCGGGATTTGTCCAGGGATGATCAATCCCCTAGGATATAAAATCCTAACGGAGCTACCTGTTGTTGGTCAGGATACCATAGTATCATCAACATCACTCCCCCTTTCGAGGGAGGTTCTTTTGGACTATACCAAGCTTGTCTAAGAAGTATTCAAACTCTACACGAGACAAAGGCTTGATCAACACATCTGCAACCTGCTCATTTGTGCTAACATATTGGAGCTTTACAACTCCCCTCTGCACCATATCACAAATGTAGTGATACCAAATCTTTATGTACTTCGACTTATCATGGAACACTTGGTTCTTCGTCATCTTTATGCAGCTCTGGTTATCACATAGAATCACAGTGGCTTCCATCTCTAGATCGAACAGACTTGTCAACAACTTCTGAAGCCACATGGATTCACAACTGGTGGGACATGTTGTAATGTATTATGCTTATGTCATGCTCAGAGCAATACTGGATTGCTTCCTACTCTTCCATGAAGTCATGGCTGACACTAGACTGAAACAACATCCTAAAGTGCTCTTTCTATCATAAGCACTTCCAACCCAATCTGAATCAGTATAACCATACAATATGAAGTCATGATCTCCAGTATAACAAATACCATATTCCAACGTGCCCTTAAGGTATCTCATCACATGATTTGCAGCTACAAGGTGAACACATCTGGACTCTACCAGATACTGACTCAAGGTGTTCACAACAAAACATATATCTGGCCTGGTAATCGTCAGATACATCAACAAACCAATCATTTGTCTATATAGAGTAACATCAACCAATTCTAACGAAGTATCAACCATGAGATTCAACTTTGTTTCCATGGGTGTGTTCATACATTTACATTCCAACATGTCAAACCTCTTCAATATTTCAACTGCATACTTCCCTTAGTTAAGGAAGGTCTTCTATGGGCTCTGCCAAACTTCAAGACCTAAGAAATATTGCATCAGGCCTAGGTCTTTCATCTCAAGTTCTACAACGAGCTTCTTCTTACAATCTATGATGAACTTTTCTTCTCTTGTTAAGAATAAGTCATCCACATACAATAGCAATATAACTGGCTCATCATTCATAACCTTGAAGTAAATGTTAGAATCGACTTTGCTCTTGCTAAATCCCAAGTTCGTCGGGAAACTATCAATTCTTCCATACCAATCTCTAGGAGCTTGCTTCAACCCATACATAGCTTGTTTCAACCCGTACAAATCTTTCTTCAACTTGTAGACATGAGTCTTTCTATCTTCAACTTCAAACCCTTGTGGTTGTTCTATATACACTTCTTCTTCAATAACACCATTTAAGAAGGTTGTTTTCACATCCATCTAATGTAACTTCCACTTCATTTTGGTTGCAAGAGCTATGATGGTTATGATAGAAGTGTATCTAGATACATGAGAAAATGTATCTTCATAATCAATGCCTTCATTTTGAGAAAATCCATGAGCTACAAATATTGCTTTATGTTTTTCAATACTTCCGTCTGCAGCATGTTTTATCTTTTATATCCATTTAGAAGATATCACATCTTTGTTCTTTGGTCTGAGAACTATTTCCCATATATAATTATTTATAATGCATTGGTATTCTTCCATCATGACATCCACCCATTCTTTCTTCTGAATGGATTCTTCAAAGAAAGTAAGTTCATTTTCTACGAGATCACACATCAAGGCCATATAACTGGAGAATGACTTAGGTTTCTTGCTTTGTCTCATGGTTCCTTCTGGGCCATCATACTTCTCTCCATCTTGAATAAGTTCCCTTGCCCAAGCTGGCATTCTCTTGTGAGAGATATTCATCTGCGGAAGTTCTTGAGATTCTATCATATCATGATCTTCTGGAATCTCATCATCAGGGGTAAGTGTAACTTCCTTCACAGGTTTTGCAACTCTGGGAGCTAAAGGTTCTTCTTCAAGCTAGAATTTCCTTGATCTTTTGAGTGTTGCATCTTCATCAAAGGTAACATATCTGTTGATCTCAATATGATGGTAACATGGTATGAAAATTCTTAAGGCGTTATAGACCTTACAATATCCAACAAATATTCCCTTCTTTCTTGAAGGATCTAACTTAGTTCTCCTTTCTTTCAGAATGTGTACAAACACTAGACAACCAAATATTTTGAGATGGATTACTTTTGGCTTCTTTCCGAAGAACATTTCTTCAGGGGTTTTGAATCCAAGTGCACTATGGGATAATCTGTTTTGGACATAAACTGTTTTTCTTTCTGCTTCAGCCCATAAGTGCATTGGAAGATCTTGATCGTGGATCATAGTCTTCACCGCTTGCATTATTGTTCTATTATTTCTTTCTACTACACCATTTTGTTGAGGATTATAGGGAGTGGTGAGCTCCCTCTTAATCCCGACATATCTTCAAAATATTCCAAATTCTTTTGAGGTGCATTCTCCTCCATTATCTGACTCGAGTATCTTAATTTTTCTTTCAAAGATATTTTCTACCAAGGCTTTGAATTCCTTGAACTTTCCTAGTACTTTATCTTTTGATTTCAAGAAATAAACCCAAGTCTTGTGAGAATAATCATCAATAAATGACACATAGTATACATACCCACTTAAATAGGTTGATGGCATTGGATCACATACATATGAGTGGATGAGCTCCCAATATTCCTTCTGCTTTACTATCACTCTTTGTGAAAGAATTATTTATGTTATTTCCTTGTGCACATCCCTTGCATACACTTTCATGATCAACCTTGAATTTTGGTAAACCTGTAACTACCTTACTTACATATAGTAAGGTTTTGTAGTTGATGTGAGCTAGTATTCTATGCAAAAGTTCACATGGAATCTTAGTGGAGTGAGTCAAGGCTGCATCTGAGTGACCTTTTGACTTATACAAACCACCTTCTTCTGTTCCAATAACAATGGCATCTTCTATGGATTTTCCTTTAGGCCACATAAGAACTTCATCATCTATGAATGCAACCCTGAAACCTTTCTTATCTAGAGTTGAGATAGAAAGTAAGTTCTTTTTCAAACCTCATACATAAATTACATCCTTCATTCTCACCAGAGTCCCTAATCAAGTTTGTAGGCGGATTCTCCCATTCCTTTAATATGATACTGATAATCATCTCCAAGTAAAAATTTCCGGGGAAAGTATTTTTCTATAAGGATAGAGAGAATGTCTCTCTAACCTGTCATGTGCTTAGAGGCACCACTGTCTATGAGCCAAGTATCCTCTCCAGGTGTCACATATCCTAAGAGGGCGGAACATAAAACATAATATGCAATCTCTTCTTTAGTCAACTTTATGGGTGGCTCATCATCTTCAACTGCATGGGCATGATGTCTTTTGTTATATCTCTTCCTGTATTCTTACCTTCTAGTAGGACAATTCTTAACAATGTGTCCCATCTAATCACAATGAAAACATTGATAAGAGGAGAAATCTTTTTCTTTTCTTTGACCCTTCTGATATTTCTGGAATCTCCTTGGAGGGTGAGATTCTTTATGGAAGTGGGTGAATCTCTTTGGGGAGTGAGATTGTTTATGAAGGTGGGTCTCCTTTTGGAAATGAGACCTTTTATTTCCTCCTTTAGCATGAACATCTAGGTCTTGGTATTCATCCCTTAATAGTATGACTTCTCGGTTGGCTACTCTTTCTTCTTCTTGAACATATTCTTCCATAGACTGTCAAAATGGAGTTTCTCCTTTCTTGCACAGATAGTTTGGATGAAGGCATCCCAAGGTCTTGTGAGACCATTAAGAGTTGTAATGATGATTTTATCTTCATCCAAGTTGTCTTCAATTGCTTCTAACTGT
The DNA here is from genome assembly GCA_010110895.2 of Picea sitchensis. Classification (NCBI taxonomy): domain Eukaryota; kingdom Viridiplantae; phylum Streptophyta; class Pinopsida; order Pinales; family Pinaceae; genus Picea; species Picea sitchensis. Next base: position 166,900 of record SNQJ01S0012878.1, on the reverse strand, counting down.
TCTTTGAAATGAGTAACCCTAGAGAAATAGTCTTGAATTGTTTCTCCTTTTTTGCATCTTTGTATTCTTGAGTTGGGTTCTCAAGTTCATCTTCCGGTTGATGTTATTTCCTWCATACATTCTGGTTAGGGCATCAAACATCTCTTTTGGAGTATTCTTATAAGACACTTGAGGGATCAAGTGATCTTTAATGGAGTTTGCAATGATCCTTTTGGCCCTAATCATATCCTTCTTGTCCTTCGCTTTGGTTGCATCTTCTTCAGGTTCCGATACATTTTCTTTTATGAATTTTGCAAGGTCATTATCTTCAAGAATGAGCCCAATTATGTACTTCCAGCAACGAAAGTTTTCCACACCTTCTAAATTGTCAACAAGCTTGGTGCTTGCAGCTATCTTGACCTGGAGCTAGGAAAATGACTAGAAAATGAAAGTGCTCAGAAAATGAATTTGAACTTACCAGGAGATGTGCTGGGCTGAGGTGAGTAGGCTAGAGATGTACGTTTTAAAAAATTCCAAGCTTTACCCCTTGAAACTTGACCTGCGCAAATCTGGACTCGTATTGGTTCTGGTTTCCTGGTTTTCTAGCACTAGTCAAGACTAGGGTTTGAATTTTCGGAGGATCTGGCCACTGAAAAGGTGAGCTCAATATGCCAAATGATGCGCTAGGGTAGGGCACACTTCCCTAGATGGTTTTTGGTCAGAAATTGATTTCCAATAAAAGCCCTAATTTTCTTGTACAACAACAGTGACATTTTTGGATACCTAGTGAAAGGTGCTCTATTCAATCAAGCTCTGATTCCATGTTAAGTTTATTGTTGTTATTAGGTTCTTTTCAATTTTCAAGAGCATTTCCAAAACAACAACATAAGTAGGATCACTGAAAGAAACACAATCACAAGGTACACAACATTTTATCCTGGGAAACCCTCATGGGGGAGAAAACTGAACAAAAACTTCCTCAATAATAGATTGCCAATACAATGCCAAGACGTAAGATCAAACCACCAAGAATAGACTAGGATTGAGCATGTGCCTCTCTTCTCCTTCTTGCAACTGCAACTTCCTTCAAAAGATGCACACTAGAAGTGTGATTGAGTGAGTGAGCAAATGAGGTGCCATCCTGTCTTATAAATACTAGTTGAGGAGGCTCTAGGGTTATGTCTCTTCAATTAGCAGGGCTTAAAACCACTTTATAAACCCTAGGGGTCAAATTTACAAATACCGCCATATAAATATGGTTTGACCAATCCACAAAAGGGGATTTGGTCATATATAAGTCTCGACATGATCAATCCACAAAAGGGGATTTGATCTATAAGATAATAACTCAATTATAATTAGAATATTCTTCAAAGTTACACTATTTCAACAATATGATTACACATGGCTCTTATATTTTTCTCATGTAGAGTAGGAGTAGGAGGAATAAGATCTTGAAGAGCATTAGAGTAGAAGAAAAATATCTTTATTGTGATCATTTCATTTCATGTACTTTGGCTTGTTTTATGTCATTCCTTCATTTGTAAAGCCAATTTTGATGTAATAAATCAGATTTAATTAGACAAAGACCATTCATCTGCATTCCTCTTGCTTGAAGGATTTTCTCACAAGTACAACCAGAGATTCTGGAGTTTTCATACACTCTTATCCTAAGAGTACATGTCCCCAAGTAGAATCCAATTTTTACCCCTCATATTGGCATAAGTGGTACTTACATATTTTCAAAGGTAACTTGTAGGGATGATGATGAGCTGGAGATATACGCCTTCTCTTTTGGTTGGAGATGATGCATTGACAGATCACCCTCTTGGTACTACTTCTTGATGATGGATCCCAATATCTCATAATGATGGATCTAGCCCCTAAGGGTTGGATACTAGTATCATGAGATGTGAAATGGCTTATTGATGGTGCTTGGTTTTCTCATGGTTGGACTGGATGCTTAGATGATATGATTTTCGATACTATGGTGGATGTTATTCATGGTTATCCTAACCTAACAATACCACATCTCATGGTCTCATTTTATTATTATGTTGGCTTATGGTGAAATTTTCCAAGGTTAAAATGTGGTAAAAAGGCCACCCCATTTTTTCACTTTAATGAATACATTTATAGGTTAAGGTAATATTAGAGCTTATAATAAAGGGACCACCCTCTTTATCAATGTAACTACTATATCAAGTAATATGATGGTATAAAAAGGGAATGATGTCATATAAAAGGGGTCACCCCTTATCTCACTTGAGTTTATAACATGGTTTCGCCTATGGAAAATGTTGGAGTTCCCATTTTGAAATTAAAGAACATGTTCATGTGCATGTGGGACACCTTTGCTGCCATTTTATTTTCAACTCGTGCAAATAAATGGGTTGTCATCTTTTCCAACTCTTTTTGGAGATTAA
>SNQJ01S0012878.1:144308-164445 GCA_010110895.2 Picea sitchensis | reverse complement strand
GGGGGGGGGAGGAGAGGGTCGACATACCATGTGAGCCACCATCTTGCCTTGTTGAAATTAAAAATTGAGCCGATACATCTCAAGAGTCATCATCCATCAACACCATACGCTGAGCCATGGACCATTTTTTGGAGTTGCCTTAGAAACCAACGCTTCAGTCGTCATCTTCTACCACAAAATTGTGCCTTGTTATCAAGTGGATTCATATGATTCACATGCAATATAGCATGGTATCCATGTTCATGACATATGTTGACGAGCCATTGTGGTCAATGTTCTTTGGTATGCACATGAGTTGAGTTGACATTTGGTTGAATGGGGCCATCACACATGGAGTCATTTCATTGTTTATTGTGTGGGGCTATCTCCTCCATTCAACATATAATGAAGTTGTGGATCAATTTATGGGTGATGTATGATCCATCCCCTTTCTTATGCATTGGATGGCACACATGACATGAGTTTTGGAATTAAATTAAACATTTTAGTGTACTACCTATTAAATATTTGTGCCATCATGAGGTGTCCCACTTATGGATAATTTACTAATTTTTCATTATTTATGCATGGTCCACCTTGGAGATTAAGTATTTGTTATTTGAGGAATGGAGATTATTGAATTCAATTGACCACATTGAGGGGGTTGTTACCTTGTATGTTATTTTCAAAAAGAAGTCGCAACTAACTCCACTATTCTATCATTGTTGACTTGCTTGTTGGAGTTAGTTAAATTGAGATAATGTTATTTTTGTTTTCTTAGAATACTTTATTGGAGGAAGTTGAGATATCAACAAACTTCGTGCAACTTTTAGTAAGAAAGTTGTTGAGAGTCTTATTTCTATTGTATTTTTTGGAGAGAAAAGTGTATCTAGGAAAACAAATGGTATTTTATTGACATGAGGAGTTAGAACGCAAATCTATATAATGATTTTCTCTCTCCATTTGCAACTTGGATTGGATTTGAGTGATCAATGGAAGGACTTGTGAGAAAGATAACTCCAAGGATTGGAATGAAGGTAATGTTTGTCTACGTTTTGATTTAATTTATGTACAATATTTTATGTACAACACATGTTCTAGGCAAATTATTGGTAGACATTTGCATGTAGCTTTGATAGTCAAAGCTAAGTGTAGAATCACCTTATCTCAAGAGGAGGAGTAAATACCTAGGCCTTCTATTGTAAGTGAATGTTTGCACCTTATCTTGGAGAAAAATTGTTTAAATTCCTAACTACCTTGGTGTGTAAATATTAATTGTTTCTACATATTGGTTGGTTGTGGAGATCCTAATGTGAGTCCCTTCTCTTCAACACCTTGTAATCATTTCTTTATTGAGTTAGGTGTGTTACCCTCCCAAGGGTAACAACCTTTGGATACCCTCACAACGATGTCATGTGGCTGCTTGCATGAGATATCATGCATCTCTTCGCCAAATCCATACATATTTTGTCTTTTTTCTGAATTGAGACATGGTGGTGCTAGCTCAACTAGGATGCAACTTAGTTCAGACCAGATTTTCAAATGTTAGATGCATTTTTATGGTCCAATTTACTTCATTGACATTCCATGTATTAATACTTAATCGAACATGATGATATAACCTTATGGCATGTCATGAAGTTGTAAGCACCTAAAGATGGTTGATTGTCCTCACATAACATATATAATTTTATTACTTGCATCATTGTACCTTAGGGAACATGTTTTATGTTAGAAGTGTGTCTTTTCCTGGGATAACATGTACTATTGTGTGTTTAGACTAGATATCACCATCCATATCCTAACCATGCTAATCGCTTTCCATATCCATAGTATCATTTGTTTCCATTCACATAAAATAATTGCATCCCATAATGTATGACTTCTCAAAGATTAAAAGGAAAAGTCAAATTCAAAAGCCTGAATCAAATAAACCAACAAAGGCTAAGAGGTGAAGAGGAAAAAGCTAAAAAATCCGAACAACAAAACTTGAGCAATGCCCCTCACAAAAAGGCCAATGCCCCCTAGTCCTTGGTTGTCTAAAGAATATCTAAAGAATAGGGACTTGTTAAATGAATTGAACATCTAAAGAAAAAGGCTAAAAGTGGTAGTTAAAAATAGGTCAGGGAAGGTAACTCAATAATAAGATCCCTCTAGAAGGTTATTAGAAAGAATGCTTAGCCAAAATAAATATAGAAGAATAAAAAATGAAAAAATATGACCTATGCATGTCTAATACTTTGAGGGTCATTACATGAAATCATTCCCCTACCGTTTCATCACTAATACACATTGATTACCTATCTTTCACCTAAAACTTAGGAAATATGGGTTTTTCTTAAGATTTGATTCATGTATAATGGTCAATAATGTTTCCCTAGGTAAGACTTAATCATTTTTGTTATGTTTTTCTAAAAACTTATCACCAGGTGCTACAAATTAATAATCTACTAGGGGGTTAGACCCATCATTACGAGTGAATATTGTACTTTGGAATATTATTGGACATAGGTTTGTGGATTGCTGCCCTTTGTGATCCCACACATATCATTTGTCACCACTTTTGATGGGATGAATCATCCATGTTGCCACTTGTATGCTAGATGCTTCCTTGAGGAGGTGGATGTTGACTACTATTTGACCATTTGACCATTTGACACCTTCTAGAAGGGGCACATCTCTTGAGAGATTTCATTATGATGTATTTGACCCTTTTTAAATGGAATATTACATTATATGAGCACATGTTGATGTATTGATTTATTATTTTAACTTACTCATGGTTTTGTTAAAGCAAGTGGTTTTTGGCTCAAGGTATTGAGCTAGTATCTGGTTTTCTAAAGTTGTTTTGAGCCTCCTTTTCACCTATAAAAGATGACACACTCTTCACTTTTACTTATTGGAGAATAAAGGAAAGACTTTTCTTGGTAAAGTTGTTGTGGTACATTTCTTTTGGGTGAATTGTTTTTCAATAGCTAGATTGATGGCAAGAGTGTGAGAGGAATCTGAATGAGTTGAAGATGTGTTAGAGGAACAAATTGAATAAAGTATGACGATAACATAGATTTTTGTTTGTTATGGTTAGTTTAACTTACATTTGAAGATTTAACATTTAAAGCTTGGTATTCCACATAAAATAAATTAATCTCCTTTGCATTTCTTCATGATTTAATTTATGTATGATCTCACCCTCCTTGAGAAACCCTTCAAACCCTTGCCATAATCTTAAACTTCCCCATGCTCACTAGCTGGTGTGAGGAACTTTGGTAAATTTTTGAAAGATAAAGAATCTTCACCTAGGATTTAAATCAAACCCATCACCCAATGATATGCATGTTTATTTAATAAATTTTCCTATAAAAAAGGTAAAAAATTTCCCATCATTCCTTTCTAATTTTTAAAGCTACTCTGCTAAATGTTTTGATATTTCTTGCTGGTCGAATTTTACCAGATACCCTAGGCCAACAATTTTTAGGGTTTAAAATACTTTTCTCATTCCTTTTTGTCAAACACTAGGGCCATACTTCACTTCTTGCAGATTGGATCCATAAATACATCCTTATCCTCCTCTCGTTGGACATATCTAGATTTTAGGATTGGATTTGTAGGGTTTCAAAGTTAGATTTGAGGGTTTTCATAGGGTGGATCTCAGTGATTCCATCTCATTCCAGGGATCATTATAGCTCATTTGGCTTCCATATTTGTAACACAAAGTAAATCGACTTAAAAAAACTATCAAAACGACCTCAATATATCCCTATATCGTTGCTAAATTCATATTGATCATAATCATGCTCGATACTATAGAGTTTGTCAGGGAAAACCATTCATCTCAGGGATCAATCTGGAAGGTTATTGAGAGCCCTTTCTATCTTGAATTTTTCCAACTACCAACCATGTGCTAAAATACTCAAAAAAATAAATCTGTCTCCCGAATCCCTGCATCTTTTATTGTTTAACTTGGAGATCGTTCCTTTGAATCACAGGATTTCAGAGGGTTTATTCAGGATTCATTCCCCTTTTTTGGAGTATATTTTCCTTCTAGATATCTTGGAAATAACAATCCAACACCATTTTAAATCAACTTGGCATCACCACATCCTCCATTGCACACAACCAATGCACCTTTCATTACAACATTGAACTTCAAGCTTGAACATTATTGGCACATATGTGGTAGTTATGATCTGTGATTGATTGATACATATGCATTGTTGAAAGGGTACTCAATTAAAAATATGCTTACCAATCAACTGTAGGTATTTCTTCCTCTTTGCTATCTATTTATGCCCATGTTCATTGCAAAATTGTACAAGAATATTCATTTCTCAAATTTATGATCTTGGAGCTGGTTCATTGTCTAAAAACAATGTTTGAATATTCAAGTTACAATAATATTGTATGTTGGTCCAAGAAAAACACACTACAACTTCATGAAGAGAAAAAGTAATACTAATCTATCATATGAAATCAATAGTGCCACATGTTTTCTTACGGTATACATGTGTTTACTAAGTGGAATTCAAGGTATCGAATCTAGTAATACTTTAGAAATTTTAAGCCTAAATCTTGATGTTCATCATTACTGGTACATATATATGTAATAGTTGTAATCTAAATTGAAGGGATGGTTCATATATGCATACTGGGCCACAACTCTATTTACAACAAAAAAACCGGTTGTAGTATCATACCTTTGACCGTCCATTCTATACTTGAATTCATCATGAATTAAGACTATGTTGAATAAATGGTGAATGGTCATATGGCTTGATCTTTTGCGCTTAACACCTTTACATTGAAAAAATTTCAACACAATTCTCTTACTTAACACACTCTACTTGTCCAAAAATTTCACTATTGGGTATCATGCTTTGAGTGGTCTACACAGTAAATACGTGTGGTGCAAATATAACTTCCACGATCATAAATTTAAGTTTCAAGCATTCTCTGAATTCGAATAGATTTCACATTGATGCAAGTCTCTCTCAATTCAACATACTTTATATCAGTGCTCATATCTTGCACATTTCACTAGTTATTGGTGTGTGGTGTAACGATAATGAATGATCCATGCTTTGTTGTGCCCTTGTAAAATGAGACTTATGTTACACCGATTCTCATACCTTGCAATCTTTCATTGAATGGCATACTTCAATGGTTATTGGTAAATGATGGAAATTGATGCATTGACATGATACTCTTATAAGCCATTCTAATTTCTAAGTATTCACTGAGTATTTGACTTCTCTCATTTATCTTGAACAATCCTTGTAAATAATTCAACCCAATTCAAACTAGATTTGTGTCCTCATCTATCCCAATTACAATGATGGGACCTAGCTTGATCACGTGGGATCCCCCCTAGGTTAGTGGAACTATCTTGGAAGTGTAGAGGAAAGGCTGATGAGGTGACAGTGGGCGGATTTCCTATCAGTGTCCTTAGGATTTCCCTTGAGTAAGGTGAGAATTTTCCTTTAGGGAGTGTTTGAGCGATAACATTTTAGCACTGCTGTCGGGGATAAAGTTATTTCTCTAGGTATTTGAAGTTTGGATTCAACATTTTTTGGTGAGTAGGATCTCAAGAATTTCATAAGTTGACTCACCCGACGACTTCATTGAAGGGAAGAAGACCAATTCCATTATATAATTTAAAGCTTAGGTTCTTATATGGTGAAGAAAGTATTTGATTGGAATTCATTTTATTATTCACCCTAGCGACTCCGCTTTGGTTGAATTTGGTTGAAATGGCTCCATGGGAATTTCATGAGAAATTTGTTATTGTTGATGTTAAAGGAGTTCCTAGATACCCTAATCATTACTCTTTAGATTGGTTATATGACCTCCATAGATATGACGGTGATCCTTCATTAGCTATTCCTCACATTGAGAATTTCACAAGATACATTTCAGAGATCAACATGACTCATGAGGATGTAATGATGAGACTTGTTGTATACTCTTTTGGGATGGAACAACATAGTTGGGTTAGACATTATGGGGGTCCAAAAGGATAATCTTCATGGATATTTTCTTGAAATGATGGGGTCCTCCTTGTCAATATTATAAAATTTATTTAAACAACCATTTAGTTACCTTACAAGAGAACAAGGAGGATAAAGTGGTTCGACTCATTGAAATTGAGGAAACACTAACTTTGCCTATTGATGAAGATCTATAGTATCAAAGGAACATAGATGACGTATCTATTCATGATAATTTTGAAGAATATTTGTCCACACAAGAAGAAATGATAGGGTGCTTAGATGAATTGTTTGAACTCTTTCATGAAGTAAAAAGGGTGATAGATGTTATATTCCGTAACTTTAAAAGGAACCCTTCATATGAGTTAGGGGTTGAAATAAACATAAATATTGAAGAGAATAATTCCCTCTTGGAGTTAATCAATAAATAAGAGTATTTGACCCTTGAGGAAAATGTTTCCACTATAGTTGAAGATCAACCCCATGATGAGAGATCCTATCTTGATCAATCAGTTGGTGAACACATTGAAGAAGAGTTACCTCAAGAAGATACCCAAACATATGAATAATACATGGATGAAGGAGAATTTTAGAAGATTCCTTAGAACAACCTTTTGAACAAGATGTGTATAGGAACTTGGAATTTGAAAATGACCAATTTTTGTTTTCTTATCCACTTGAAGTTAAGGACATGATGAATGATACCCCTTGTCAAGATATTGAGCATGTTGATCCATCATTTGATTATGTTTAAGGGGTAAAACTTGAAGAGAAACCAATCTATTATCCCTTATTCCATGAAGAATATGAAACCTTTGATGACATATTCCATAGTGGGAGACATGATTGGGATACACCGTGTTTTTATTTTGAGTGGGATCCAATCTATGACATTGTATGTGAGGGAGAAGACTTGATTAATGAACTTGGACATGACACAGAAGTGAACTTAGAAAATCTTGATGAAAGATTGATTAGTCCAAGTCTTGGAGAGTATGAAGTAACTTGTCCCCATATATGTGAAAGGGTTATTTTGGATATGGAGTATTCCTTACCAAGCTCCTTGGAAAGATTTTCCTTGACCTTTGAGTTGCCTCAAATATATTTCTTAGCTTTTACTTGTTCCTATTCTTTACCCTTGCCCCATCAGTGCCCTCATCCTTATGATCTTCCTTTGACTCATGAGTATTCTTCTTTCTTACCTTTGATTAGGAGATACATGGAGAGTCAACCTTTTCCCTGTAGATCCCAGCTGGAGCTGCCTTCACAATATTTTTCCCTCAATGAGGTTACAAGTAAATTCAATGGGTTGACCCACTTTGTTGATTACATTAACCCTGATGAACTTTGTATGGAGGAAGTTTGTGGAGATATGAACCAACCTTAGTATAGTTTAGGCCTTGCTATTGATAGGTATGACCTTTCCTAGTTTCTGGACTTAGCCATGATTGGGATTTTTCCTGAAACCCACCTATTGTTTGACATTTCCCTGTTTTGGTTGATAACCAAAAACAAGAGAAGGATTCGAACTCTTGATAGGATCCACAAGTGGTTGCATTGGATAATTGAATTTAATTAACAACCACTCCTCTTATTTATTCAATAAGGTAGGTATGAATAAGCTCCCTGAAAAATAGTTAGAGTGAATTTATCTTTCCATGCACGATTGCTTGTCATTTGTGTGTTTACTTTCCTGCATTACTTGATTTTCTCGATACATACTAATTTACTTAAACAATTTTTGAATATGATTTGGTATCACTTATTTAATGTCATAATTAGACTTGGTGAAAATTTTGATCTAGCACAATAGTTGTTTTTCATTTTTCTAACCAGGGTGGTAGATTCACCCTTGAATTTTACATCCTTTGTTGGTTCCATAGTGCATAGGTCATAAGTCTGCAAATATTCTGGAGTTCTCATACACTCTTTCATAGAATGCATGTCCTCGAGTAGGATCTAGCTATTACCCTCTCAGGAGTAGCAACCTTTGGATACCCTCACAACAGTGTCATATGGATGCTTGCATGAGATATCATGCATCTCTTCATCACATACAAACGAATTCCTTCATTTTTCTCCATTGAGACATGATTGTGCTAGCTCAGCCATGATGTAGCTCAGTTCAGACTATATTTTCAGAGGTCAGATGCATTTTAATGGTCCAATTTACTTCATTGACATTCCATGTATTAATACTTACTCAAACATGATGATATAATATTCTGGCATGTCATGAAGTTTTAAACACCTAAAGATTGTTGATTAGCATTTCAAAACATACATAATTTGATTGCTTGTGTCATAGTACCTTGGGGAACATATTTTCTATTAGAAGTGTGTCTTTTCCTGGGATAACTTCTACTAGTGAGTGTTTATACTAGATAACATCATCCATATTCTAACCATGCTAATCACTTTCCATCTCTCTAGTATCACTGATTTCCATTCACATAAAGATAATTGCATCTCGTCATGTATGAATTATCAAAGGTCAAAAGGGAAGGTCAAAATCAAAATCCTGAATGAAATAAATCCACAAAGGCCAAGAGGTGAAGCGAAAAAAGTTAAAAAAGACAAAAAATAAAACTTGAGCAATTCCCCTCACTAAAACGCCAATGCCCCTAGTCCCTGGTTATTTAAAGAATAGGGACTTGTTCAATAAAGTGAACATCTAAAGAAAAATGTTAAAAGAGGTAGTAAAAAATAGACTAAGGACAGTAACTCAATAATGAGCTCCCTCTAGAAGGCTATTACAAAAAATGCTTAGCCAAAATAAAGCTAGAAGAATAAAAAATGAAAAAATGTGACCTATGCATGTTTAAGACTTTGAGGGTCATCACATGGAATCATTCCCCTTCCCTCTCGTCACTAAGACACATTAATTGCCTATATTTCACCTAAAAACTTAGGAAATATGGGTTTTTCTTAGGATTTGATTAATGTATAATGGTATATAATGTTCCCCTAGGTAAGACTTAGTCAAGTGTACAAATTAATCAATTTTGTTATGTTTTGATGAAAAATTATCTCTAGGTGATATAAATTAACAATCTACTAGGGGGATAGACCCATCATTACAAGTAAATATTGTACTTTGGAATATTTTGGACATATATGCGTGTGGAGTGCTATCCTCTGTGAGCCTACACATGTAATTTATCACCACTTTTGATGGGACGACTCATCCATGATGTCACTTGTATGTTGGGTGTTGTCTTGAGGAGGTGGATGTTGATTACTATTTGACCTTTTGAGTCCTTCTGGAAGGGGAACGTCTCTTGAGAGCCTTCATTATGATGTATTTGACCCTTTCTAAAGGGAACATTATATTATATTAGCACATGTTGATGTATTATTTTATTATTTTACTTTGCTCATGGTTGTTTTTAGAGCAAGTGTTTTTTGGCTCATGGTATTAAGTTAACACTTGGTTTTTTAAAGTTGTTTTGAGGCTCCTATTCACCTATAAAAGAGGATTCACTCTTCATTTTTACTTATTGGAGAATAAAGGTAATTTCCTTTATTGACAAAGTTGGCGTGGTACATTTCTTTTGGGTGAATTTTCTTTCAATAGCTAGATCGATGGAAAAAGTGTGAGAGGAATCTAAATGAGCTAAAGATGTGTTAGAAGAAAAAAATGAATAAGGTATGGTGATAACCTAGCTTGTTACTTGTTATGGTTAGTTTATCTTATGTTTGAAGATTTGATGTTTAAAGCTTGATCTTCCATATAAAATGAATTAATCTGCCTTGCATTTCTTCATAGTTTAATTCATGTTTGATTTCACCCTCCTTTAGAAACCCTTCAAACCCTTTCCATAATCTAAAATTTCCCCATGCTCACCAGTCAGTGTGAGGAATTTCATTAAATTTCTAAAAGATAAGAAATCTTCACTTAGGCTTGAAATCGATCCCATCACCCAATGATAGGTTTCTTCACTAAATTTTCCAATAAGAAAAGGTAAGATTTTTCCCATCATTCCTTTCTAATTTTTTGAACCACTCTCCCAAATATTTTAATATTTCTTGCAGCCCGAATGTTACCAGCTACCCCATGCTAGCAATATTTAGGGTTTAAAATACCTCGCTCATTCCTTTGTATCAAACCCTAGGGCCATACTTCACTTCTTGCAGATCGGATCCATAAATATGACCCTATCCTCCTTTCCTTGGACAAATATAGATTTCACTATTGAATTTGCAGGGTTTCAAAGTTAGATTTGAGGGGTTTTAGAGGGCAGATCTCAGTTATTCCATCTCATTCCAGGGATTGTTACAGTTCATTTTTCTTCCAAATTTGTACCACACACCAAATCGACTTCAAAAAACTATCAAAATGACCTCAATATACCCTATATCATTGCTAAATTCGTGTTGATCATAACCTTGCTCGATACTATAGAGTTTGTCAGGGAAATTCTTTCATATCAAGGATCAATTTGGAAGGTTATTGCGATCCCTTTATATCTTGAATTTTCCAACTACCATCCATGTGCTAAATTGCTCAAATGGTCTATTTTTCTCTTGAACTCTTGCATGGTTTATTGTAACTTGCAGATCGTTCCTTTGAATCACAGTGTTTTGGAGGGTTTATTTAGGATTTATTTGTAGTCAGTGACAAATATGTTTATCGATCAACTGTAGGTATTTCTTCTTGTCTGCTATCCATTTACACTCAGGTTAATTACAAAATTGTTCAAGAATATTCGTTTCTCAAATTTATGATCTTGGAGTTGGTTCACTATCTAAACACAATGTTTGAAGTTTCGAGTTACAGTAATATTTTATACTGGTTTGAGAAAAACATACTACAGTTTCATGATCAGAAAACTTAATACTAATTTATCATCTAAAATTAGCATCGGAACATCTTTGCTTATGATATACATGCATTTACTGAGTGGAATTCAAGGTATGGAATCTAGCAATACTTTACAAATATGAAGCCACAAATATGAAGCCTACAGCTTGATGAACTACATATATACGTAATAGTTGTAATCTGAATTGAAGAGATGGTTGGTATATGCATACTGGGCCACGAATTTGTTTACAACAAAAAAGTTGTTGTAGCATCTTACCTTTGATAGTCCATTCTATACTTGAATTCATCATGAATACATGCTAAAATTTCACTTATGACTTTGTTGAATAAATGATGAATGGTCATATGTGTATAATATTTTGCACTTAATACCTTTACATTGAATAACTAATGATTCAATGCTCTTACTCAACACTCTCTACTTGTCCACAAATTTCACTATTAAGTGTCATGCGTTGAGTGGTCTACAAAGGAAATATGTGTTGTGCAAATCCAACTTCCATGATCATGGTTTTAAGTTTCAAGTATTCTCTGAATTTGAGAAGATTTCACATTGATATATGTCTCTTTGAATTCAACATACTTTATATTTGTTTTCATATCTCGCACATTTCACTGGTTATTGGTGTATGGTGTAACAATAATGAATGGGGTTCATGATTTGTTGCACCCTTATAAAATGAAACTTATCTTACATTGATTCTCATATCTTGAAATCTTTCATTGAATGTCATACTTCATTGGTTATTGGTAAATGATGGAAAGTGCTGCATTGATATGATACTCTTATAAGCCATTCTAACTTCCATGTATTCACTAAGCATTTGACTTCTCTCGTTTATCTTGAATAATCCTTGTAAATAAATCAACCCAATTCAAACTAGGTCCTTGTCCTCACCTATCCCAATTACAATGAAAGGACATAGCTTGATCACATGGGATACCCCCCTTAGACTAGTGACCCTAGCCTAGTGTAGAGGCAAGGCCATTAAGGTGATAGTGGGTGGCTTGCCTATCTGTATACTTAGGCTTTCCCTTGAGTAAGGTTAGATTTTTCCTTTAGGAAGTGTTTCAGTGATAACAAGGTGAATGTTATAGAGAATGCCATCTTGTCTATTTGTATCCCCTAACCATTTGATGAAAAACCCTCTTAGATTGCATACATGATTCCATATCCCAAGCAATAAGGAACTAGATTTCCCCTTCCATCTTTCATCTCCAAGACCATCTTTATTTAAAACTTTCCCATTTCCTTTTGTTGTAATAGTTGTTAGCTCTCTTTAATTCCACTCCATACTACAAGAAGTGAGCCTAGCAACCTGATCCAGGTGGATATTGGTGGCCACCCACCTATTCCAACTGGCTCCTCATGTCCGTTTTTTGTTCAACATGTTCTTCTGTACTTCTTTGTAATTGTGGGTTCTACACTTTTGGGGTTGTCTTAAGCCCCACACATCCTCCAAGTGGATACAGGTGGCCTCTCGCCTAATCCAACTAGTTTATTTTGTATGTTTTCATGTCAACACATCTTGTTGTACTTCTAGGACTGTTTTGGGGCCCTAAACGTTGTTTTTTTTGGCTCGCCACAGTCAAACTGTAGATGGAGTCAGAGTTTGAAGGCAAAATGTGTATTTCTCTTAAAGACCTTTCCAATAGGCTATCATGCACCTAAAACAAAGGTCATATGCAAAAGTTACGACCCTTGGAAGTTGAGGTACCAAATTACACCAACTTACCCATAGGGCTCACATGACTTTTGGCGTTTCACCTTCTAGGGTTAGGTTTTTCGATGTCTAGGGTTTTGGTGTTTATGAGTATTATCAAAAAGGCCTCTAGAGCCTCATTGTAATCCATTATGTTCAAACGGATGTGCGTAGCAGCCACATCTCTTCTTAGAGATAGCTACCACCATTCGAGCAAGTGTTTCAGTTCTGCAGTTTTACAGTTTCATCATTTTTCATTATTTAATAAAAGATATTGTTCACTGGATATTTGTGTTATTCTTCATATCTCTGTGTTTATTGTATTCATCCTGTTAATCAGTTTGTTCTGCTCCTAAATCTGGATCACAACCATAGGGAAGGCCCCCTTGAATTAGGTCCTTCCTTTGTCTAATGTGCAGAGGAATGTTGGTGAGGTGATTGTGGTCAACCTCCTTGTTTCACATGTCTTCACCTAGGTGTTGGACTTTACATCTTTATGTGTGATATTGGTGGCTCATTAGTAGGAAATGGGAGGTTTACCTCATGCTAATATATGTTTGCATATGGACATAGTACAAGGTCCAACTTGGGATCCTTTAGACCAAGTAGCATATAAGTCATTGTCTAATTGAATCCTTGGCTTGGTAAAATTGAATGCCTAGTTTTGGGTATCATCATACCCCATGTTTATATATGTTGACTCACTTTGGTAAACCTATGCAAGAGAAACAATACTAAAAAATATTTTTTAAATAATGGCACATTCACACAATGTACACAAGTTTGCCTTGCAAAACCTTAACTAAGAAGACTAACCTATCTAAGAGCCACACCTCTCTCTATTCCGCTTGTATTATATTCAATTGTTCACCATATGATCTTGATGTATTCTACAACTTCAATTAACCATAATTTATTAACTGAGATTAAATTACAATCATAATCCCTTAACCAAGAATAAATTACAATGGGATGAAACCATTAGCTAAAAAGGCACAAAAACAAACAAAAAATAAACCCCCCAAAAAATATATCCTTGGATGGGGGGCCAATTGGCCCCCATGGCCCCCCAAATATGCATCAAGTTGTGACTAAGTTTACCTACAAATAATACAACACATATCTGACATATGTGTGATGGTTAGTGGATAGTTAGGGAGGCAAGTGAATGTAGGACAAGTGGATAGAAATCTCTCAAAAAGTAGACAACACAACACTAGTGAATATATGAATCCCATCCTCCCTAAACCTTCAAAAAAAGTGTTAGTTCTAATGTACACCAAAAACAATTAAAAAACATTTGACATCTATAAAGAGATTGATGCTCATTGAGTTGATTGACATAAGGGAGTATCATGCAGTGCATACGTTTTCCATAACCAAGGATAGTGGACAAGACCCGAAAGAGAAGATGAATAACTAATGCCTCTTGACACTAAAATACATGAATACAAAGGTGTGTTAAAATATTGTAACTATGGTTGCTCTTCATGTATTTACTGATAAAAACCTAAAGAAAAACATTATTGAGTCATGTGTTTCCCCCGAAATTATAAGCGAGAAATTTAAATTTGTAAAAACCAAAGTTTTACCCCCAAACAACTCAAGTCGGCTCAATAATAGCCAATTTGACCCTTTCAAGTTGGTCCAGTAAAAGGGGAAATCGATTGACCAATTTTGGTATATATAGAGGCAATTTGCCTCTCTCTTGGACACACAACTCAACCTCTCTTGTGCAGTTCGCATAACCAAAAGCAAAAATTGCATGTGACATAGAAGTAAAGTCTGGATAAGGGTTTGGAGTGTCTATCTTGAGCAGTTTTGGTTTCACTGTGATGTGTCTTATCTGTCTTGTGTAGGGCGAAGGTTTGGTGGGTTTGTTTGGTGCAGTCTTGTTCTGAAGACTGGTTGGATCATAGTTACAAGGTTCTACTTATATTTCTTGTTGAACAAAAGAATTTATCTATTGAAAAGGTTGTTAGGCTTTTCCCCCATTGTGGGTTTTCCCAGGGTAAACTGATGTGTCTTGTCTATTGCTTGTGATCTCTTGTATAGTTGAATTTTTGAAGTGTAATTTCTTAATGATATACTGGAATAACTAAAAGAATAACACCATCATTAGAAGTAATTATCAAAATTCATAAAATATTGTGCTTAATCTATTGCACTGTAAAAATCAACATGGTATGAGAGCTTAGGTAAAGGAAGAAGGATTCTGATATCACTATCAAGCAAGACCTCATTATGGAAAAACCATATCTCTATACACTTTGAGATCTACAACAATGGCCTCCTCAATGAAATCAGAGAACAGGCTAGAAGGAGCCTCTAACTTTAGAGCATGGAAGACAATGATTGATCTTATTCTTGCCAAGAATAAAGTATTGGATATCGTGAAAGGAAAAGTCGTAGAACCATAGTTGAAGAAGGAAGAGAGAAGGAACCTCAGAATGTTGCAGAAATAGAGAATTTCAAAGATAATAATGTCAATGTCATGAGTATCATTGTGGACTCCATCAGAGATCACTTGATACCCTACATATCCAATCTTGACTCATCCAAAAAGATGTATGATGCCCTAACAAACAGTTTTACAGTAAAAAATGTTGGTCAAGTTACGAGTTTGAAGAATGAGCTTCGTGATACCAAGATGATGAAGGACAATACTTTAATCTCATACTTTGTGAGGATCTCTCAGATAAGAGATCAACTACAAGCCATTGAAGAAGTTTTTCCAGAAAAAGATCTTGTGAATATTTCACTTAATGGTCTTCCAAAATCATGGGATGCATTCGCTGCAAGCATGAATACAAGGAAGGAGTTCCCCACGTTTGAAGAACTTTGGACCTATTGCGCTCAAGAAGAGACAAGGATCAACTAAAAGGGAAAATCACAAAACGAAGAGGATGCTCAAGCCTATGCAACAAAGTTCAAGAAACATGGAGGTAAGAGACGTTTTGGTTCAAGAAAGGAATATAAACATAAAAGGGATATGTCAAAAGTACGATGTTTTGGCTGCCATGAATATGGCCACTACAAAATCTAGTGTCCTAAACTAGCAAAGAAGAGAAAGGGAAAACACCATGCATCAACTGCCATTGATGAAGAACCTTCAAAGAAAGCCAATCATGAAGAAACATATTTCTTCTACTACTCAACTCTTACAAGATCTCTCGTAGACAACATGTGGTTGATCAATAATGGAGCTTCAAGACATATGACATGTGATCATGTAAATCTCTTAAGCATGAAGGAAAAAGGAACATCTCATAAAGTGGAACATAGAGACAAGAACTCTTATGAAATCAAGTGAATTGGAAAAGATTCTATCAAAATGGAATTGGAAAATCTTCTATCAAAATGGAATCAGGTAACAATGTTCATCTTAGCAATGTTTTATATGTTCCCTGTTTGAAAAAGAATTTGGAATCTATTTCCTGTCTAGAAGACAAATAAGATAGAATATCCTTTGTAGATGGAAAATTTCTTGTATGGTCTAAAGATTCAAAAATAGAAGATGCTAGAGTCATCGGAATTCGTGAAAGAAGATTGTATAAACTCCTAGGTTAGAATGCTCAAGCTCTTGTACATGATGAACTAAATCCTATCGAGTTATGTCTTTGAAGCAGATGGTTGAAGGTGTTCCAGAACTACAACCAGTACATGAAGGTTTTTGTAGAGGATGTTCACTTGGGAAGAATATTAAGAAGCCATTCCCAAGCAGTGAGAATAGATCCAAGGAGATCTTGAACCTTATAAACTAAAATGTATGTGGTCCTTTTCCAGTAAAGTCTCTAAGAGGATCTCTCTATTATGTGACATTCATTGATGACTTCTCATGAAAAACCTAGATGTTCCTGTTGAATATGAAAGATATTGTATTTGAAAAGTTTCAAGAATTCAAAAAAGAAATTGAAAACTTGACAGGTAAGAAGATCAAGACTCTAAGGTCTGACAATGGAGGAGAATACACCTCCAAAAAGCTTGTTGGATTTTTTAAAGCAACCAAGATTAAGAGGGAGCCGATTGTCCCACACAATCCTCAACGGAATGGTGTGGCAGAAAGAAAGAATAGATCTATTCAAGAATTTGTTAAGGAAATGATGAATGACCAAAACCTATCCATGTTCTTATGGGGATAGGMAACTATGACAGTCGTATACATTCAKAATAKAAGTCCTCATTGTATATTGAAGAACATGACTCCAAAARAATCCTTATCTGGAAAGAAGCCAAGTGTTGAACACTCGAGGATCTTTGGGTGTCCTATCTATATTCATGTGCCCAAGGAAAAAATAAAGAAGTTGGAGCCTTCAGGGAAGAAGGGCATATTCRTTGGATATAGTGAGACATCAAAAGCTTACAGAATCTATGTTCCAGGTCAATAGAAGGTTTAAATAAACATGGATGTAAATTTTTATGAAAATATTTCCTTCTGGAAATCTATAGAAGACTCCATGGACTCCAATGATGAAGAGGAACATGAAGTTCCCAAGGAAGATAACACGTGTTCTCTAGAGAAACCCAATGAAGAACCATAACGACCACTTGAACTTGTGGAACCAATTATTGTACCATAAAACAGAAAGAGACTAGCATGGATCAAATCCACCCTACAAGAAGCTAAAAAACATAAAGCTCCTAGTGTTACTTTCAGGGAAAGAAAGAGACCCAAAAGGTTCTCTAGTTATGCGACACTTATGACAAGTCTTGTAGACATAGAAACTTACACCTTCGAGGAAGCAGTCAAGCAAAAAGAATGGAAGGAATCTATGATGGAAGAATATCAATCCATGATGAAAAATTATGTATGGGAAGTTGTGCCTAGACTTGAAGGAAATTTTGTAGTAGCTTCAAAGTGGGTTTACAAGATAAAACATGCAGTGGATGGAAGCATTGATAAATACAAGGAAAGGTTCATGGCTAGAGGATTCTCCCAGAAAGGAGAAGATTATGATGAGACATTTTCTCCAGTTTCTAAATACACCTCTATCAGGTCCATCATATCCCTTGCAACATCCATGGGTAATCTACATCATATGGATGTGAAGATTGTCTTCATCAATGGAGTGATTGAAGAAGAAGTATATATAGAGCAACCTCAAGGCCTTGAGGTGCATCACAGAGAAACTCATGTATGCATATTGAAGAAGGCCTTGTATCGACTCAAGCAATCTCCAAGAGCTTGGTATGCAAAAATTGACAGTTACTTGATGAGACTTGGATTCTCCAAGAGCTATGATGATCCAAACCTTTATTACAAGGTTGTAAAGGGTGCACCTGCGATTCTATTGTTATATGTTGATGATTTATTTCTGACAAGTGCAGAGCCTCTCATTATTCAGTGTAAGGAGTTATATTTTGAATTTGACATGAAGGATCTTGGTCTCATGCATTAGTATTTGGGACTTGAAGTATGGTAGAAGCCCAGTGAGATATTCCCAGGTCAAGGGAAGTATATTATGAAGATTATTAAGAAGTTTGGGATGATGAATTGCAGATCCATGCCAACTCCCATGGTGAAGAATTTGAAGAAGTTGAGAGACTCAGATTCTGATCTGGTAGATTCGTCCATGTACCGACAGTTAATTGGCTGATTGATGTATTCAATTAATTCCAGGCCAGATATTTGCTTTGTTGTGAACACGTTGAGCCATTTCAAGGTGGAACCCAGATACGAGCATTGGATTGTTGCAAAGCACATTTTGAGATATCTACATGGGACGTTGAATTATGGTTTGAGATATGTCTCAAATAGTGATGTACAACTACAGGGATATATAGATTTTGATTGGGCAGGGAGTGCAGATGACAGGAAGATTACTTCTGGCATGTGTTTCAGTTTGGGCTCTGCTATGATATCTTGGGATAGTAGGAAATAGAAGTCTGACGCACTCAACACTATAGAGGAAGAGTATATTGCAACTTGTGATGCTTGTATGGAAGCATTGTGGTTCTGTAAGTTGGTTTCTGGACTGTTTGATAAGATGTTGGATTTGACCATGATACATTGTGATAATCAAAGTTGTGTGAGGATTTCAGAGAACATCGTGTTCCATGACAAGTCAAATCATATTGAGATCAAGTATTACTACATCAAAGATAAATTCTAAAAGGGAGAAGTGAAGCTCCAATATATCTCCACCGACGAGCATATAACAAATTTTTCGATGAAGCCACTTTCCAAGGGAAAGTTTACATACTTCTTGCACATATGGTTAGAGATTGATCTCTATAGCACATATGGTGACCCGATTAGAGAATGGACTCTATGGAACATAAGATGACTCGATTAGAGAAAAATGGTCGAGGAATGACATTCTTATTATATATGGATAGACCAGTATAAGGGAGAATGGTTGATCCCATGTAGTCACAGATCACTATATTGAGTGAGTGACAACTGCGGGACACTCTATTGAATGTGCAGTTTTCAACACATGACTTATTCAACATCATGGCATATTACTCAGATGGACTATGGCCCAAATGATGTGCATCTTGTTAGATTACTCAGATGGAGTATGGTGTAGAGAGATGGATTACTCAGTTGGAGTATGGCTCAGACAGTTGATGTTGTTGATGATTGATGATGATATTGATGATGCATATGATGAAGAAATTGATGATGATCTGATACAACCTTTTCATAGATAAATTTTGTCAACTCTGTTAGCGACATTTCTTGTCCTAGGCACAAGAGTATTCGGGTCTGCAAGTTGCACGAGAAGTGCCCGAGCGCAACATGGAAAAATCTCGTTCTAAGGCTTCCAATCAAGCAAGCGGGTGAAATTACGTTGTCAATGGCCCAGATTCATCCATAAGAGCAGATCAACGAGCATCGGGATATCGGGGCTACCAAGTTGACCGATATATAGCATCAAAGAAAGTGACTATATGCCAAGACTAAATCCGGGTCGTCCGATCCATCAACACATACTACGAGATCTAGTCGACATATCGGCGTTCGGGAGTTCGAAGGGTGAAAGTCCCTCGTCATCTCACATCTCGAAACCCCAAACCCCAAAGTGCTGAAAGCGCCCAGAGTCGGGCCTGCAGTATCGCGAAGCAGCCTCAGCTATTCATCCACAGGAGACACCTGGCGCGTGATTAGACTCCTCTCCTTTTCGCCCATCACGACTTCAAAACGCAAGGAACAACTCCGTCATATTCCCGATGCGCGAGGTACTGGGAGTGTCCAGGACCCGGGCCCACAACATCACCAAGTGAATTCAGGACCGTCAGATATAAGAGGGACGTGTGGCTCCCAAGTAAGCCATCTCAGCGTTTCACTCATTGCAACTTTGGATGAGCAAGGATTAACTCCTTCCATTCGCAAACGTCGAAAGCGCTTTGGGAATAAACACAAGGTCACATCTCGTGGTCACTTGGGAAGGAAAGGAGTTGTGCAAAGGAAGCCAAAGGCATCGATTCTAGTCGCCGAA
Organism: Picea sitchensis; assembly: GCA_010110895.2. Taxonomy (NCBI): domain Eukaryota; kingdom Viridiplantae; phylum Streptophyta; class Pinopsida; order Pinales; family Pinaceae; genus Picea; species Picea sitchensis. The sequence continues at coordinate 144,506 of SNQJ01S0012878.1, read as the reverse complement.
AGGGTCACCGCGATCTCCAGGTGCCATCGGATCCGACCTCAATACTGGTTTTCGCCTGGACTAAATGAGGGTGAGAAGTGGTGGTTGAAACCTCTCCTCAGACATTAAGTGTAAGGTATGGATAATCTGGCAGGCGATCTGCTCGAGAAGGTCCTGTGTACCCATTTTTCCAAAGAAGCCATGCCGAGTGCTCGACCA
>SNQJ01S0012878.1:104729-135126 GCA_010110895.2 Picea sitchensis | reverse complement strand
GAGCGACTTCTGATGCCAACAAACTCGAATACATTTAGATGGTTTTTCATGAATACCTCTCTAGTTAAGAGGGAGTGTTGAAATATTGTAACTATGGTTGATCTTCATGTATTTAATGATAAAAACCTAATGAAAAACATTATTGAGTCATGTATTTCCCCTGAAATTATAAGCGAGAAATTTAAATTTGTAAAAACCAAATTTTTACCCCCATACAGCTCAAGTCGGCTCAATAATAACTAGTTTCACCTAGTCAAGTCGACCCAGTAAAAGTGTAAATTGGTTGACTAGTTTTGGTATATATAGAGGAAGTCTTCCTCTCTCTTGGAAACACAACTTGACCTCTCTTGTGCAGTTCACATAACCAGAAGCAACAATTGCAAGTGACATAGAAGTAAAGTCTGGATAAGGGTTTGGGGTGTGTATCTTGAGTAGTTTTGGTTTCATTATGATGCGCCTTATATTTCTTGTGTAGGGCAAAGGTTTGGCGGGTCTATTTGGTGCATTTTTGATCTGGAGACTGAATGGATCATAATTACAAGTTTCTACTTGTATTTCTTATTGAACAAAATAATTTATCTATTGAAAAGGTTGTTAGGTTTTCCCCCCATTGTGGGTTTTCCCAGGTTAAACTGATGTGTCTTCTCTATTGCTTGTGATCTCTTGTATAGTTGAATTTATGAAGTGTAATTGCTTAATGATATGCCAAAATAACTAATAGAAGAACAACATCATTAGAAGTAATTATCAGAATTCAAAAAATATTGTGATTAATCTATCGCACTGTAAAAATAAACAAGGTGAGCCCTCTAAGTGACTTGGATGTCATGTGTCATAGAGGTCATATGGTCGATATACTAAGGGACATATGCCATATCCATCTCTATGGGTGTTTGATCATGAACATTAGGAACTTTGGGAGAATTCCACCCCCTCCTAGATAAGCCAATAAGGAAACATATATGATCCTATACTAAGGAAAACTAGTGATATACACCAACCTTAAAGAACTACCGACCATGAACCGAACATTGGATCAATTATATAGGGAAGTTGTTTTCACCTTTAGGGATGTATCCTCCTCATAATATTTTAGGAGGCTAAAACCCTAAGGAGTGAGAGAATATAATCTATATTTTGGCTCAATAAGCTCTGTGATTTTATCATGGATATTCCACTTGACCAATTCGTCACAACATATATTGCACTATTATGAAATATTGTATTATGTGATGTATCATTTTAGATTTTAGATTTAATATTACTATCTTAGAACACAAAATATTTAAATAAGCTGAAATTAAAATGAAAGAAGAAAGCAAATAACACACATCATCTACAAAATGAACACAAGGTGTACCTTCGGAAAACCCAATATGGGAAAAAAACTAGCTATAATTTGAGGCCTATGCTCTACTCTTTTCTTCTCAGTTATGAAATGCAAATGCAAAGAAACATGACTCATTATGGAGTTTCCATGGACACTATGCCCAGTATGGATCTACATCATCTTCTACTTCCTATATTTTTCTTTAATATCCCACTTCTAAATTCTCTACTCTACTATGGAAAAATAAACAATACAATAAGAATGGAACCCCTTCCTTTCCTAGTTACCTAGTATTTAACATAGTTAGACAGTTATCTAAGGTCAAGGTTAGGGTTTTTTCATTCATCAACTCCCAATTAATGTTAGAGTTTTGGACCCTCTAGAATCTTGTTGAAAGAACACACATGAATATCTCCGCATGTGTGAGTAATGTGCATTGATGTGGCATCCACTTAGTATCAAGGTGGTCAACAAGATAGGTCAACTTGCAAGAGGCGTAACTTATGTATACGAAATCCAATTGAGTTGATTTTCACGCCATTGAAGAGATCTACATGTGTTGAACAACATCAAAAGGATATAGTTTTGATTCAAAAAATGACCATGTAAGGCCTCAAATGGGATTTGAAAGGTTCTATACCCCAAATAATCATAACAATACCTACCCATAAAATGGGCCCTATAATTAGCCAATAACTTCAATTTTTCCACCCATAAAGTACCAAAATTGATGACAAATTGTATGATGATCCATTCTAGATCACTCACATCCCCTTTGTGATACCTCTTATGCTTGCAACATCAAGCAATTAACAGATAAAGGTTGAATCATAAATAATTTGTTAAAAGAATTTTTAATAATTGAATTTTCAATTTAATAATAAAATGTCACTAATAGATGAGAGATTTAGGAATGAAATCAATATGCAGAACTGTATTTAGCATAATCTATGAATATGAGATTGCAATGTTTATGAAACCATCCAAGATTGATAGTCTGAAAAAGATAACATAGATCAAGGAGTGAAACACCAAATTGTTGTAATGGTATTGCTCTACTCTATATTCATCAACCAACTAGCTAATTGGAAAGAAAGACAATTGTGTCCAATAGAAATACAATTACTTGATTTAGAGATTATGGAACGATAAAAAATAATGTGCATGCTATGAATTGCTTCATAAAATAAGGAATAAAAGATAAGTAATCTTAGCATGCATGAAGGTGTTTAAGTAGAGATCTAACATGCATCAACACACCCCCATAATCACAAATTAGGTGAGTATGTAGTGAGAGGGATGGGTCTCGGAAAATGTGAATCCATATTAGGTACCCATTTACAAACAAATCCCTCAAACTGAGAGAGAGAGAGAGAGAGAGAGATAGAGAGAGAGAGAGAGAGAGCTTGTAAATGAAGAAAATTGTTCTTTTCGAAAGGTTTCGTGAAGATGTTGACAATCTAATATGTTGTTGGACAATGTCTCATATCAATTACCTACTCATGAATAAGCTCCCAAATGAAGTGAATACAAATACCAATGTGCTTAGTCCACTGTCAGTGAACCAAATCTCATGAGATTTGAATGGTACTCTAATTGTCAGAAAAAATGATAGATGAGTGGTGGTATTGGATACCAAACTTTGTGAGAATGTATTGAATCCAAATGACTTCAATGGTAGTATTGATATCCCCCTGATACTCTACCTCTAAGTTAGATAGAGAAATGGCTAACTACTTCTTTCTTAACCAATAAATCAGACTAGAACTAAGGGAGAAGAGGTAACTTGAAATGGATTTGCAATCTATATAATTTCCCACCTAGTTTGAATCTATATACCCCACTAAATCAAGGTTGCATCATGTTTCATAATGATTCCCAAACATGTATGTTCCCTGAATGTAGTGAAGAATGCAATGGCTACCTTCTAGTACAACTCATGGGGTTTTTGTATAAATATCGAAATGATGCCAACAATGTAGGATATGTTGATCTTGGTATGTGTGAGATAGAGAAAACTTCCAACCCATTATCTGTCTCAAGTGTTTTCATCCAAAGGTGAAGAACAATCATCCTTGAGTTTGATATTAAAGAGAAATGGAGTCGCAAAAGGTTTGTAATTAGCCATATAAAATTATGAGAGTGGATCTAGAGCATATTTGGATTGTTCCATCGTGATCCTAGAGTCATATTGAGTGATCTCAATCCCAATAAAATAATGTAGCAGCCCTAGGTAACTCATCAAAAACTTGTCATGCAAGGTAGATTTTACAACAACAATGGATGTCGAGGAGTTTTTGGTGATCAAGAGATCATCTACATACACTACTATGAATATAGGAGATTCATCCTACCATATAATTTTGACTTTAGGACCATAATGACATCGAAAAAATCCATGAGGGAAAAGGAAAGAATCCATCTTGGTATACCAAGCCCGAGGCGCCTATTTGAGGCCATAAAGGGATCTCCATGTCTCCACACCATCGAAGAGTCCTGAGAGAAACCATAAGGATTATCTATGTAAATATCCTCCTCAATATCCCCATGAAGAAATGAAATATTTATGTCCATTTGATGAACTTCCCAAATATGATATGTAACATTGGTTAGCACAATCCAGATTAAATCCATCTTTGTAACTAGTGAAAATATCTCATCAGATCTTATGCCAAGTACTTGTGAGAAGAACATTACCACCAACTGAGCTTTGTTATTTTTCACCAAAACATTCACTGCAAAATTTATCCTATATACACTTACAACTGAACATACTTTCTTCCTTTAGGAACGGGTACTGGACCCCAGGTATGGTTTCGCACCGGTGAACTTTATTCCTCATGCATAATTGCATCAAAATCGAGAATTATAGTAGCCTTTTGAAAGGTTTGTGGATATGTAATAGTAAAAATATAGAAATGGATAGGTAGAAATGGTTATATAGTGGAGAGCACATGTGGAGTTTCTTGGAACTAAGAACACATCCACCTGTTGTTTGATGAATCTCCAACCAACTCACTTGCTTCCTATTATGTTTAGCATTCCCAATGTGGCCCTATGATAGGAATTTTATGAGGAGTATCTACAACCTGTGAATCCGTAGTAGAACCATCATCATCACTATCATCATCTAAAGAAGAGGAAAATGAGTCATCATCATCAAGAATTAACCCAGGTGGATCATTAGCTTCATTGTTAGCAGAATTCACTATAAAAATTGTATTGGTTGTAGATTACAAATCATCATGATAGTGACTTGAGGAGCTCTCCTAAAAATGAAAAATATTGAAAATTACTAACTGATTGATGATGAGGTTGAGAAACCAGTATCCCTTAGATCCATTAGGATATCCCATGAAAATTCAAGATTGACTTTGAGGATATAATGCCTTGCATTTATCTATAGGAATGTGAGCCCATGATCGAGAAAAAATACTCTAAAGTATTTTAATATGGGTTTCTCATTGCTCCAAGCTTCAAAAGGAGTGAATCCCTTCAAGGCTTTATGGGGAACTTGGTCCTAGATGTAACATGCACAATCAATGGCTTCTGCCCAAAAATTCAAAGAAAGATATTGAGACTGTAGCATGGATTTTCCATTTCCTTTAGAGATATATTCTTCCATTCAACCACATTTTTCTATCGAGGAGTATGTAGGACAATGTGCAACAATTCAATGTCTTCAAAAGCACAAAATTGCTTAGATTTGTTTTCATGTACTCTCGCCATATTCTACACTTAGAATTTTATGGCCTTCAAGGAAAGTTTCTCAACGATTATTTAGTCCTAAAATTGCTCCAATACCTTTGATTTTTGTTGCAGAAATATACATAGGTATAGCTTGAATGATCATTAATGAAGGTCTAGGCATATTTAGCATTAAAATTCGAGGATAAGGAAATGGACCCATCATATCACTTGAACAAGATCCCAAAATTTTGTAGCTCTCCACACTTTGCCTTCGCCAAACTTATCCTTCAAATGGTTTCCAAGTATGCAACATTAATAGACACCATAAATATTCTAACATTTTTCAACCCTGTCACCATGTTTTGCTTGCTAAGATATTGCAAATAACAGTAACTGAGATGGATAAATTTATCATGCCACAAAATGATCACCTTATCTAAGAGTGAGAAGTAAAATAGATGGAGACTTGGGAAAAAATTTAGAGAAAAGATACAATTGGGATTTATGATCAACTTTATCAACAACAATTGTAGCACCATCTTTCATCTCACTAATGACCACAAAATCGGGTGTGAACTCAATTTTCCTACCTAAACCAGAATGAGTAATCTAGTAGATAGAGAGGAGGTTGGTTGATAGTGAAGGAACACAAAAAAACATTATGAAATGTCCCATCAACCACATTAATATATCCTCTCCTACATACCTCAACATGAGTATTATCCCCTATTAATATAGTTGGCATAGTACAAGGCTCCAAAGATGAAAATTCACCTTTAGAAAAATCCATGTGGCATGATGCACTTGAGTCAAGTACCCATGAAGAAGGTTGATATGCAATTGCTACCAGGGCTAGCACTGGGTCCTTGCTTTACCCTTTGCTTTCTTGTTCCTTTGAAGACTACTTTGTGAATGAACTTTGCTTTACAAAATTAGGTACCTTGATATTATTCTTCTCAATAATATGAGTAATATGATCAATCTATTTCTTCATTCACTTGTGTTCATCATGTTCGAGCTTATTTCAATAGGCACACTTGACCCTATAATTCTTAGGTTTTTCACCCTTTAAACAAGAGGCCTCAGAAGAAAATTTGGATTTATGCTCCTTATTTTGTTCATGGTTCTTTTTATCTCTATTTCTTAGCTTCAAATTGTTATTGTTCAAGTATTTTGAGGACTCCTTAGTTCCCTTATTTATATCAAGGGAATATGCTTTTGATTTATTTAAAGAACACATATGTACAAGCTTATCTTGCTCCTTGGTCAACACAACAACAAAATTTCCAAGGGATGGCATATTCCAAGAATTTCCAAGAGAATTCTTGGTGGCATGGAATTTGGAAATGAAAATAGAGTAATCAAGTCCAAGTTTGAAAAGAATGGACCAAACACATTGTTTTTCCTCCTTGTCAATCCCACACAAATTTAGTTTTAGCCTTAGGGATTTCAATGTGGTGAGAAAAACTTAGATGGTGTCAAAAATTCTTGAACTCAAGTCCATGTGCTCATTCTCTAGTTGGTGTCCTCTTAAAACATCCTACTTTCCAAAACAACTTCCAAAGTAGTCAAGATCTGATTGGGTGAACTTGCATATTCTATTGGAAAAGAAGACTAGGAGATATAAAGAGACACAATAAACCATAGGTTTAATCACATTTGTTAAACCACTTTGGATTTTTAGCATCTAGTGTAGGTTCAACTTCAATTCCAATCATGATTATGAACATGCCTTTTCTCCTTATAAACATCAATGTCTTTGATTTCCATTCATAGTAATTGAATGATATAAGAAGAGGAACTTGACTTTGATCCATTGGTGAGATTATTAGAATTGTTTCAAAGGATATTGAACATTTTTTTGTGGATAGAGATTTTTTTTAGTAGTTTTTATGGATCTTGTAACATCCCTCTCTTGCGAGCACATGTTATTGACTTATTCCTTGAGGACACTTGCATGTAAGTGATCTGGTTTTAGTATATGGTTGTTTGTTCGCTTATGGATTCTTATGATGATGTTGATGGATTATGATGTTATGTTATTTGATATCTATGTATTGACATATTTTATTGAAGAGTTTCCCCTGAGTGTGGAGGACACTTGACAGATTGAGGATTCCACTGGAATCAATGGACCTCCTTGGACTTCAGATCGAGTTAGGGAGTGGACTATATTGGTTTGGGTATTTTTATTTATGCACATGTGACATATGATTGAGTATATTATGATGTTGTTTATGGATCATTAACAATGTTTCGTTGATCGATGCAAGTTGATGATTGCTTGATAATCAGACTCGCATAATAAGTAAAGGGGTCATGCACAACAACCAAATATTGAGGGAGAGGTGTGGCAATAACCCTGTCACAGCCTACTAGCACTCCCATCATGGATCGAATTGTAGGTTAACGATTACCTCGTTTGAGAGATCCACGATGCCATGAGGGTAGACTGAGATAGTTTCTCATGAATATTCTAAGGGGTGCACAATAAGGCAGAGTCCTTATTCCTTAGAGACCCTTAGTCTCTCACAAGGTTTCCTGAATGGAGTATTGACTCCAAGGGTTGGAAAACTACCAAAACTAGTCAAAGGTGAGTGGCACCCTTGGAGCACGTAGTGCGTCTTGAAGGGCACATTGTGTAATTAAAATTTGAATCAAGGAAAGTGGCACCCTTGGAGCACGGAGTGTGTCTTGAAGGGAACGTCGTGATTTTAAAAAAATGAGTCAATGAATCTAGGTGGCCTAGAAAACTTGAGTGAATGTTAAACCTTATAAAATCTTGAGCACCTGCCGAATTAATTAATTGATTAATTAATTAACTAAAGAAAGAATTTATTAAGCATAAACCCTAAAGGTCTAGGCATTTGCAAATAAATATTTAACTAAGCCTAAGTCTAAGTGAGTGAGAAGACTAAAAAACAAATTTTTAAATTAAATGATGAGGGATGAAATAAATCAAATTAAGAATCAATGAAAATAAAAATAAATCCTAAGGAGTGATTAATACACTTGTGCAAGTAAATACCAATTTAGAATTTAAAGTGAGAAAGGAATAAAGCATGATGATGTGTAAGCATATAAATGTATCTAGAGTCTAGTCTAGCTAGAAAACTTTCCTAATTTGAACACAACTCAGTTTTAGAAAGGCGTCAGTCATTGAATGTGAAATAAAGGGAATAAAGGAACAACTAGGAGGGATTTTAGGAGCACCTTTAGGACAGATGAGGGAATTTGACATTTAATTAAATTAAATTGTGGATTTATTGGTGCAACTAAGGGAATGAGTGACCATTGTATGGGGGGAATAATTCCTAATAAATTAAAAAAAAAATCAATTAAATGTGCAAATGGAAAGGGCTCACTAAGGAAATTATATAAAATAAATGGCTCGGAGGAGGAATGGAGGAGACCGGTTGTGAGTAAGGTTATGCTACAGAAACTTGGATTGGTTTTACTTGTGAGAGTTGGGATATCCAGCTCAAGAGAGAGAGTGGTAGCTCTACCTTGCGAGGTGAGTTGGGAGCTAGAGTATTTTGGTTGTGTTTGTGCATGGCCCCTTTGTGGCTCGGGGGGCTAAGGGGGAAGAAAAGTACCCCTAGTGTGGTTGGGAGGTACCGATGAATTCTTCACGGTTAGAAAGCGAGGATTTGGACAAAGCGCAAGAGTGGGAGAACATATTTGACTTCTCGTCGTCGGCTATAATATTTTATTGATTATTGTATTGTTAATATGTGAAAGCTTTCCCTAGATGGGGTGTTTCCAAGTTCAGAGAGCGACCAAGCCACAGGGAGACCACCTGGTGCCCGATCAGTCCCATCCCACCCTTTCTGTCATCTCATGGACATAATCTTGCTACCACCACATTACAATCCTTTGACGAGAACCTTCACTTGCACGAGTTGGAAGTTCTGGAACATGGGCGAATTCATTGCGCTGTTTGCGACACTTCCTTGGTCACTTTGACTCCTCCTCACAGGAATTCCTAAAGCCTCTCCCAAGCACTCTAACCACTATTTTCCTCCCCTCTGGTGCAATCTCCATTTGTCTCACAACAACGCTAGCTCGAGCCTCACTTATCCAAGTCAATTGATCCTTTGTGTCCTCTCTCCAAGACCGTCATTGGTTTTTGACATGCCACGCCTCAGAAGAAAGGCCAAATGGGGGGGCACCTTGTATGAGGCCAAGGGGAGAAAACCACCCACCCCTGACCATCCTCCTGGGGCCTAACTTCTCCTAGTCAGGGCTCCTACTGATGAGCCCTTCCTCGCTCATCCTCCTGAGGCCGACCTTCATCATGTCATGGTTCCTGTCGAAGCGGTCGCTCTTGTTCATCCTCCTACAGTTGATCTTTTCCCCATCTTGGCCCCATTCACGGTGCCCTTCCCATTCAACCACTACTTGAGACCACTGTTGAGATTTCCCCCCTCTAAAATCCATATGGTTATGGGGTCGAGTGGTTAGACACCTTTGGAAACTCATTGGGCTACGTGCCTTCTCCCCCCTCCCCTCGTCCTCCTCGTCCTCGTCCTCCTTCCCCCTCTCGCTACCCCCCCAAAACCTATGTCCTTGACCTCTCTCCCTCCTCCTCCTCAGCTTCCCCGCTCTCACCCCTCCTTGGCGACAGATGCCAGACTCACATAGCGGACATGGACACCTTGAGAAACCTACAAAGGTACCTGAGCGACATCAAAAAGAATATGAAGGAGCTTAAGTCAATTATGCTTGATATGAAACATAGATATGTCGATCGCTGGAGCTAGGTTGACAAGATGATGGCCTTCCTCCAGGACCTTCGGCAAGCAATGACAGACCGCGACAAGGGAAAGTCTTAGGTGCGATAGGTCTACACCGAGCCTAGGCTCGGACCAGGTTTCTAATTTTCTTTTGTTCCATGCTTACGTCATTCTTTGTCTACAAGTAGCCATGGAAGGTTGGCCTGAGTTTTTTCTTATTTTGTTTACTTCAGACAAGTAGCATCTGCCCTACGTGGCATCGACATGGCATAATATATGTTACTTCATTTCCCTATGTTTTTTTGGGGGGGAGATATATCTTTGTGATTCTACTAGGATAACCTCTGTGTTTTCCTTTATTTCTCTGCAATTTGGTTACTCAACAAAATTTCGTATTTTTCAACACCAACCAATTTATAACTTCTGTGTTCTCCTTTATTCTCTGTGTTTTGGTTACTCAGCAAAATTTCATATTTTTAATACAGTAATTATTACTTGCCTCTACGTTGGAACCTTCACACCACAATTTATTCCTTACCTATGCGTTGGGACATTCACACAATGATTATTCCTTGCCTCTGCATTGGAACCTTCACACAACAAATTTTTCCCTTACCTCTGCGTTGGAATGATCACACTTGAATATAATTAGTACATATGCACGCCATGGGATCAGTCCAAGTTAAAAGTGTAATCATTTTCAATCTAATGAATTTATTAGAAATCTAGAGGATTGATTTATGTGGTTTATTTCAATAAAAAAAAATAATATATTTAATAAATGTTCATATAACGAGCACCACCCATAGATATGACATTGGATAATGATGAATTGATTATGGTTATTTTATTTTCCCTTGAATCTACTATTATTTTAAGGCTTTGTTTTAGAGGTTGTTCTTGAAAAGGTACAATGGGGAATCATATTATGTTAAATAATTAGACATAAAGTCAAGGTCATAAGAGATTGTTTTCATTGAAATCAATGAAGTGTTCCCACACTAGTCACATCTAAGGAATATTTATTTTGAATGATTTACTTTAGAACTAGGTTGTAGTTCTAAAATTTAGTACTTGAATTGGATATTGATTAGATTAGCAACTAAATTTGCTTGCGCGCCTTGAATAGAGTTGACGTGTGATTGATTTGTAGTTATTCTTTTGCGCCATGTTTAAAACAAAGTATGAATGGTCATGTGTGTAGTTTACCTCTTGTGCCATTAGAAAATGTGGATATATGATTGATTAAGCTTTTATATTATCTTGCGCCTTGTAAAATAAAGTAGATTTCTCAGGTGTCGTGATTAATGTTGAGGTTGGGTTATGTTTAATTTGGATTTGCATCAAGCGTGCACCTTGATATAATGTTGTATATTATTGAATTAAATGGTTGATTAATCATGCGCCTTGAAGTAAAGTAGATGTTTGTTTTTTCACCTTGAAAATAAAATAAAGTTTATTACAGTGCGCCTTATCTTATGTCGTTGTAAGATTGTTTTAGTCATTAAATTCTCTTGTGCCTTGGAATTTATGTGAGGTGTGATTGGTTAATAGAACCATGTTGCACCATCCATTATCGTTGATGTTGTTGATTTAGCTGGGTTTTTGGACTTGATTGTGTTAGTGGGATGTAGACACCTCCTTTTTCCTCAGAACAGTCGCCAGCCCTAAGACCTTAAATGGTCAAAATCAATCGGACGATTATTGAGCTTGAGTGTTGCTTGTGTCTTGGAGGTCCTAACCTTACAGGGTAGGTTGGGAGGGTAGTATATTTATGTCATATTTATGTTATATTTATGTTATTGTTATGTACTCCCATGTTATCCTTGTGTTATCTGATGATTATCTTTATGTGATGAGTTGTGCGATTAAAAATATTGATGATTCCAGTTGATCGTGATGAGTTGATCTTGCATCGCCATTTAGTATGCTTGTTGATTATGTGTCATTATCTAACGTGACGATGTGTTGATTTTTTGTCGTTACTAATTATGTTGATGCATTGGTTGCAATGTTAGTGATTACGATGATGTGTCACTTGTAATTATTTAATTATGATGTTGTCGATTATGAGATGCTTGGATTATGTGTTGATTCTAATTCTTAATTCTTTTAAAAAAGAATTTGTTTTACCTATTGTGCTTCGCTTTTTCTTAATCATAACAGAGGGTCTGTTACGTATGGTATCAGAGCAGGTTCAACCCCGCGACTTGGGATCATTACACCTTCCACTGTATTAAACACTTGATTAATGATTTATCACTAATGAAATTGAATTGTTTCCCTACATGTAATCATGGTTAGAGGACGTCGTGGCGGAAGATGACGTTGTGCTATGGGAGGAGGTGCGATGCCTCTAGTAGCATCCATGCCAGAGGGGTATAACCCCCAAGGAGAAGAACAAGTCATTGGACAGGAGAAGATTGTTGTGGGGGATGTGGTAGGGTTGATGAGGTCCTTTCAGAGGATGTCAAAGGCCTTGATTAACCGTTTAGATAGAGATGAGGTCGGGGTGATTTTACTCCCTGAGGGTCCACAACATGCTCCAAAAACTACTAGTAGCATTCACAAAGAACTCGAGAAGGTCAAATTTCCCGAGCTCCTGGGTGGAACGGATGGCACAGCCGTCGAGGCATGGTTGGAGAACATGGCGATGCGCTTCGCACTTCGTTTCTACACCTCTAACATGAAAGTATACATGGAATTATTTCAATTGAAGGGGAGCTCTCTTCTATGGTGGAAGATGCTCCTGCCATAACTGAACATGGTCATCGAAGACGTGTCATGGGAACCGTTCGAGGAATGGTTCCGAGAGAGGTATTTTTCATAGGAATTCATTGAGTGCCATCTCAATTAGTTCAACGCCTTACAATAGGGTGGTCGTACGGTGCCCGAGTATGAGGCATGATTCATGGAGTTGCTTAGGTATGCTCCAATTCTGAACATCAAGAAGCTCAAGGTAAACAAGTTTGTGTCTGGCCTTAACGTCAACATTCATGTGAAAGTGAGGATCCTAATGCCTCAGACCTTGTACGATGCAGTCCAGAAGGCCCTCATAGTTGAGGAAGAGATAATCAGTGGGGGTTACAGTAGGACTCCTGCGAGACCGACAGTACATGTGACATCTGGTGCACAACAAGATCAAACAACAGCTAGAAATTCATTGGGGCATCGAGGTACTTCGAGAGGATCCACATTCACGACACCACAGTGATTGGCACCTCAGCAGCGGACTCCCTACAAAAGACCACAACACCAGCAACAATGTCGTCCACAACAATAACAACAGTTTAGGCATGTTCAACATAACAGACCAGGGTTTCAAGTAGGTGGGCCTGGAGCTTCTACTTCGGGGACCAGGAGTATTGGACCGAAGACCGGATGTTGGACACTTGGGTGTATGTAACATCCCTCTCTTGTGAGCGCATGTTATTGACTTATTCTTTGAGGACAATTGTGTGCAAGTGATCCAGTTTTAGTATATGGTTGTTTGTTCGCTTATGGATTCTTATGATGATGTTGATGGATTGTGATGTTATGTTATTTGATATCTATGTATTGATAGATGTTATTGACGAGTTTCCCATGAGTGTGCAGGAAACTTGATAGATTGATGATGCCACTGGAATCAATGGACCTCCTTAGAATCTGGATCGAGCCAGGGAGTGGATTGTATTGGTTTGGGTATTTTTATTTATGCATATGTGACATATGATCAGGTATATTATGATGTTGTTTATGGATCATCGACAATGTTTCGTTGATGGATGCATGATGATGATTTCTTGCTAATCAGACTCACATAAGGAGTAAAGGGGCCATGCACAACAACCAAATATTGAGGGAGAGGTGTGGTAGCAGCCCTGTCACAATCTACTAGCATTCTCGCCATGGCTCAAATTAAAGGTTAACAATTACCTAGTTTGAGAGATCCATGATTTTGTGAGGGAAGACTGAGACAGTCGATCACGAAGATTCTAAGGGGTGCACAATAAGACAGGGTCCTTATTCCTTAGAGGCCCTTAGTCTCTCACAAGGTCGGCTGAATGGATTATTGACTCCAAGGGTTGGACAACTACCAAAACCAGTCAAAGGCTAGTGGCACCCTTGGAGCACGTAGTGTGTCTTGAAGGGAACGCCGCGTAATTAAAATTTGAATCAAGGCGAGTGGCACCCTTGGAGCACAGAGTGTGTCTTGAAGGGCACATCGTGGTTTTTAAAAAAATGAGTCAATGAATCTAGGTGGCCTAGAAAACTTAAGCAAATGTTAAACTTATAAAATCTTGAGCACCTGTAGAATTAATTAATTGGTTAATTAATTAACTAAAGAAATAACTTATTAAGCATAATCCCTAAGGGTCTAGGCATTTGCAAATAAAGATTTAACTAAGCCTAAGTCTAAGTGAGTGAGAAGACTAAAAACCAATTTTTCAAATTAAATGAAGAGGGGATGAAATAAATCAAATTAAGAATCAATGAAAATAAAAATAAATCCTAAAGAGTGATTAATACACTTGTGCAAGTAAATACTAATTTAAAATTTAAAATGAGAAAGTAATAAAGCATAAAGATGTGTAAGCATAGAAATGTATCTAGAGTCTAGTCTAACTAGAGAACTTTCATAATTTGAACACAACTCAGTTTTAGAAAGGCGCCAGTCATTGAATGGGAAATAAAGGTAATAAAGGGACAACTAGGAGTGATTTTAGGAGCGCCTTTAGGATGGGTGAGGGAATTTGACATTTAATTAAATTAAATTGTGGATTTATTGGTGAAACTAAGGGAATGGGTGACAACTGTATGGGGGGGATAATTCCTAATAAATTAAAAAAAAAAAAATGAATTAAATGTACAAATGGAAAGTGCTCACTAAGGAAATTCTATAAAACAAATGGCTAAGAGGAGGAATGGAGGAGATTGGTTGTGAGTAAGGTTATGTTGTAGAAATTCATATTGGTTTTACTTGAGAGAGTTGGGATACCTAGATCGAGAGAGAGAGAGAGAGAGAGAGAGAGAGAGAGGTAGCTCTACCTTGCAAGGCGAGCTGGGAGCTAGAGTATTCTGGTTGTGTTTGTGCATGGCCCCTTTGTGGCTCAAGCGGCTAACGGGGAAGAAGAGTACCCCTAGCGTTGGTTGGGAGGTATCGGTGAAGTCTTCACAGTTAGCAAGAGGAGAGATAGACAGAGTGAAAGTGTGAGAGAACATCTTCGACTTCTCATCATCGACTACGCTACTTTATTGAGTATTGTATTATATTCAGATTTAATATGTAAAAGATTTAAACTTCGTTGAATGGACATTGGCTCTGACATTTGTTTTTCTGTGAGAAGTCATTAGAATATGGATGGTCCATGCATATTTGTAAGATGTATGTAGAATAAAATGGTTTTTCACTTGTTTAATGGATTTTAAATCTTTGTGTGTTGATCTCTGAGTTTTCTCCCTTAGCGTTTTCATACTTTTATTCTCAACATTTTTGAAGAGACCCAAGCTCTGATCCTACCTCCGTTGCTCGCAATTTTTAAATTAACGCTCAGCGTCTTTATGCCTTTATCCATGTGTTTGGTGGATATCCCCAAGGCTCCATGTTTCCTTCTTTTGCCCAATGAGTTGGGTGTCTTCTTATCTGTGATTTTCCCCTTTATTACTTAGCACAATTTACTTGTCTTTATTCTTTGCTTTTGCATGGTGCACTCAACGATTTTTATTTCTTTTTCTCAGCAATTTTTCTTCTAATTCTCAACGATCTTACCTTTGATACCCTTAGCGAATTTGATGAGTTTCTAACCTCTACTATTGCCCATACATACCTATGCGTTTTTCTTATACCTTCAATGAAATGCCATGGAACATTTACACAACACTTTTTCTTTAAATATGTGATGGATCATTACACAACAATTTTCCTTACCTCTGTGTGGGAACGATCACACAACATTTAATCACTATCCTCTGTGTGGGAACGATCACACAAAATTTGATCACTATCCTCTATGAATGGTATTCCTCGACGAATTTGCATGCTTTTCTCAACGAACTTTTGGCATGTCTTCCTCAGCGAATTCGCATGCATTCCTCAATGAAATTTTGGCATGTCTTCCTAAGCGAATTAGCATGCATTCCTCAGAGAAATCACATGCATTCCTCAACAAATTTTAGGCATGCATTCCTCAACAAATTTTAGGCATGCATTCCTCAGTGAATTCGCATGCATTCCTCAATGAAATTTTCATCTCTTTCTCTGCGAATCTGCTTGGTGCACTCTGCGTTTTTTTTTTCCTTCCAATCTCTATGATTGGCTTGCATTGCTGCAAATTTTATGGGTATTGTAACCCCAGCATATTCCTTCCACGACCTATGTGATGGGCTTGCAGTTGTTGTGAATTTTATGGGATTACCTCTGCGTGATGACCTTCCCTGGCATTTTTTTGTTGCTTGCATTAAATTATGTTTTGTAATTAAATTTCCCCCTGAATTTTCTCTGTGTTTAGCATGTGAAATTATTTGAGTTTTAGCATGGGAAACACATGGTGTTTTACTTCCTTTCCCTGCATTTTTGAAGGGGAGATATATCTCTGCGATTATACTAGGATAACATCTATGTTTTCCTTTATTTCTCTGTGATTTGGTTACTCAACAAAATTTCGTATTTTTCAACACCAACGAATTTATAACTTCTATGTTTTCCATTATTCTCTGCGATTTGGTTACTCAACACAATTTCATATTTTTAACATAGTAATTATTACTTGCCTCTGTTTGGAACCTTCACACTGCAATTTATTCCTTACCTATGTGTTGGAACATTCACACAGTGATTATTCCTTACCTCTGCATTGGAACCTTCGCACAACAATTGTTTTCCTTACCTCTGTGTTGGAATGATCACACTTGAATATAATTAATATAGATGCACGCCATGGGATCACTCCAAGTTAAAAGTGTAATCATTTTCAATCTAATGAATTTAAAGGATCTGTTAGAAATCAAGAGGATTGCTTTATGTGGTTTATTTCAATAAAAAAAATAAACAATATATTTAATAAATGTTCATATAATGAACACAACCCATAGAGATGGCGTTGGCTAATGATGAATTGATTATGATTTTTTTTTTTTTGTTTGCTAGTTTTTCTATGACCTGTGAGACTAGCCTATGGCTGAGAAACCGCGACTCATGGACATCTAAGCCATAAAAATTGCCCGGGGATCGCACCCGACCTGAGCCACACTAACCCTTAACATGGTTGGATTTTTTGTCCTGGCAAGTTTCGAACCGGTGACTTTAACATCATGGAGTGCCTTAACAACACACTATATCACCGACTGTCCTACACCTCGGGGACTTATAAATTTGAAGGACGTGGGGGTGGGATTTGATCCACTTATGTGTGCACGAGTCACAATACCATTTAATATAGTATCTCTAGGTGCAACCACACGTTCGACCACTACCTCAAGGTGCCCCCATGGCTTCAGGTTAGGCCCTCACAGGAATTGAACCTTGCCCAATGGTGAAAAACTCCTTTCTTTCCACCATTGGATCCAACCCCTTTGGGCAATTGATTATGGTCATTTTATTTTCCCTTGAATCTACTATTATTTTAAGGTTTCCTTTTAGTGGTTGTTCTTGAAAAGGTACAATGGGGAATCATATTTTGTCAAATAATTAGAAATAAATTCAAGGTCATAAGAGATTGTTTTCATTGAAATCAATGAAGTGTGCCCACACTAGTCACATCTAAGGAATATTTATTTTGAATGATTTACTTTTGAATTGGGTTATAGTTCTAAACTTTAGTACTTGAATTGGATATTGATTAGATTAGCAACTAGATTTGCTTGCGCAGCTTGAATAAAGTTGACATGTGATTGCTTTGTAGTTATTCCTTTGCGACCTGAAATTAATAGATTAGACTCCCTTGCACCTTAAATTTAATTGATAATTCTTATGTGCCATGTTTAAAACAATGTATGAATGGTCATGTGTGTAGTTTACCTCTTGTGCCATTAGAAAATGTGGATATATGATTGATTAAGCTTTTATATTATCTTTCACCTTGTAAAATAAAGTAGATTTCTCAAGCGTCATGATTAATGTTGAGGTTGGGTTATGTTTAATTTGGATTTGGATCACGTGCGCACCTTGAGATAATGATGTATATTGTTGAATTAAATGGTTGATTAATAGCACGCCTTGAAGAAAAGTAGATGTTTTCCTTTGCGCCTTGAAAATAAAATAAAGTTGATTACATTGTGCCTTGTATTATGTCGTTGTAAGATTGTTTTGGTCATTAAATTCTCTTGCGCCTTGGAATTTATGTGAGCTGTGATTGGTTATTAGAACCTTATTGTGCCATTGATTATCGTTGATGTTGTTTATTTAGCTAGTGGGTTTTTGGACTTGATTATGTTAGTGGGATGTGGACACCTCCTTGTTCCTCAAAACAGTCGCCAGCATTGAGACCTTAAATGGTCAAAATAAATCAGAAGAATCTTGGGCTTGAGCATTGCTTATGTGTCTTGGAGGTTCTAACCTTGCAGGGTAGGTTGTGAAGGTAGTATATTTATGTCATCTTTATGTTATCTTTATGTTATAGTTATGTACTCTCATGTTATCCTTGTGTTATTTGATGATTATCTTTATGTGATAAATTGCACGATTAAAAGTATTGATGATTCCAGTTGATCGTGATGAGTTGAACTTGTGTCGTCATTTAGTATGCTTGTTGATTATGTGTCGTTATCTAACGTGATGATGTGTTGATTTTTTGTCGTTACTAATTATGTTGATGCATTGGTTGCGACATTAGTGATTACGACGATGTGTCACTGGTAATTCTTTAATTATGATGTCGTCGATTATGAGATACTTGGATTATGTGTTGATGCTAATTCCTAATGCGTTAAAAAAAATTTTTTTTTTTACCTATTGTGCTTCACTTTTTCTTAGTCGTAACAGAGGGGCTGTTACAAATATGTTATTGTTGCAAACAAAAATTACAGTGGTTGTAGATCTATTGTAGTAGAAAATCAAATTCACAATGCTAAAAAATGACCCTAAAACTTGCATGTATAATTTGTCAATGCAAATTAGGAATTACACAAATTTTCCCATTCATATTTCAACAACAATATTGAGGAATTTCACAGGGAAATGGGTGAGTTAATCATACAACAAAGGAGAGAATATTTTTAGTGATCTCCATGAAATTATCATTAACAAACCAATCCATGAATTGATTGGGCATCTTTTCCATTCGAGACGCTAAAATTTGTGTAGCCTAAGTCACATATAAGGATATTTAGTAGGGAATGTACTATCAATTTGAACCATAATGAACCCCTCAAGAATTTGATATTTCCCCTATGTTTGAGATCCTCCAAATCAACTAGTTATATGGGAAAAGTGATTTTTTTTTTTTTTAAGTAAGAAGTGTCATATATTAAAAGCCTTCCAGAACCAAAGTAGAGTTGCAAAATACAGAAATAGCCATACTGAGATTACTGGACTGCCCCAACAGAGGGGAAACCAGTCCAGCCAACATAGGAGTCAAACCTAAGTAGTATGATAAGCTAAGAAAAAGAGTATTAGACAAACTGTTCATCAGTTAAAACTAAAAGAGGCTAACTAGACCTCGAAAAACGCTATAGACCTAGACACCCGGTAGGTAACCTGGCCAAGTGGCATGGAGGTCCTCGGTCCAAGGCTCCTCCTCGACATATGTCACCTAGTATTCCCATTGCATTTTGACTTTCACTTCGCACGCGGTTCTATCAGCACCTGTCGCAGCATCCTGCATCGGTTGCCTTGCCGATTCCACCTCCACAACACTGCTTTCACGTCCACCCTGCTCCATTCCAATCTCTGTTGATCGCTGCACCTTGTCATTTACTCCACCGGGAGCTGCACTGGGTTCCTCCATTGGGGTCGCCTCTGCCGGATCCGAGGGGAAAGCTTCATGCATGGAGGAGAGAGTCTGAAGAAAGACCGCCACCTTTTCATCTATAGCTTGCAGGCAAAATTGAAGGTCCTCCACCCCCTGGCGGAGTTCAAAGACCAGACCGTGAAGGATGGCCAAGCTTTCTCTGAACTGCTCGCCATTGAAGGAGTTAGTAGACTGGTATCCAGCGTTCCCAGGATTACGAGGAGGAGGAGGCTCACCTCCTGAGTTTCTCAGAGGGTCAAAGACTGGTGTGGGAGCCGACAAATCCACAGGAGGGTCGAGAAAGAGATGCGAGAATGAGTGCGGCATCCGGGGGATGATTGCTAGACAGTTAAACTACGAAATCGGCGGAGCAGGAGAGGAAGCAATGAAAAGCTCGGACTGGAGGGGGGGGGAGAAGCAGATGGAGGGTGATCCGGGAGGCGAGACCGAGGGCCTGTGAGGCTTCCAGGGAGAGCCCCTCCGTGGCCTTCCCCTTGGACGTGGCATGAGGTGGTAATTGCGACTGGCCGGAGAGACTAGGTGCACCAGGCAGAGGTATATGGGCTGGGGGTGAGTAGGGGCAGCAACGAGCTAGAGAATTTGAACAGGATCAGGCCATGGCTACGGAGGGAGGAGCCCTTCGGGACGCAAGAAGAGACGAGAGAAACACACCAGTAACCAAGCCATACAAAGACGCGAATAAGGAGAGGGAGACTGCATAAATGCCCTTTCACGTCGTAGTAATAGCCATTTAATTCTAGAGGAGGGTGGCGGGCGGTGGCACGAGCCTGTCACATGGCTCCATGCCTCGGTGGCTGGTGCCTGCCTCCGTCGTATGTCGAGTGTTCCGCACTAACACCCCATCCGGGGGGGAAAGTGAATATTGATCACCAAAGAGAAAACACTTTTCTTCATAAAATCTTAGGCTATGATACCATAAGATATTTAGGGATGAAACTAAGATACATAGTCATGTTTAGCATAATCTATGGATATGATATTGTAGTGGTTATGGAACCAACCAAGATCAAGAGTCTAGAAAAAATAACATATCACTCCACTCTATATTCATCAACTAGTTAACCAACTAGAAAGAAATACAATTGTATCCAATACAAATACAATAACATGGTTTAGAGATTTGTGAAACATTAGAAAATATTTGAATGCCAAGAATTGCTCCATAAAACAAGGAATAAATCTATGTAAGATTAACATGCATGAAGGTGTTAAAGTAGAGTGCTAACACACACCAACAATAATCCAATGCAATGTTCTATAAGGAAACCATTAATTCTCCATCACAATTTTTAAAGGCAATGGGAAACTTGTGTGTTATAATAAATTTAATAGTATCCTTTAAAAAGGAAATGGGGCACCAATGCTCTCTAACAATACCAAGCATTGGTATTGTCCAATGCGACCAAAGAGATAGGTTGTGCTACCATGATATGGTTCAAGTGTTAGGCCATTCCTACCTAGATTTGTGCACATATAGTACAATACAAGTGATGATGTGAACTATTAATGTGGCAATGAATTGACACTAACATGTGCCATTTTTGTAGTGCACACACAAACATAGATGCACAAAAGACATGCATTAATGAAAGGTGTGCATCACCTTCCACCGATACTAGGAAATGTGACCATAGAAATAGGACAAAATACATCATAATGTGTGTTACTACCATTGGAGCACCAACAATACAATCCAAGTGTTGGGGTGTCACTTTTCATGTTTTCACATGTTTGATGCATTGTGGGTATTGTTACCCCCCAAGTGGTGACAAATTTAGAGGTATCCTCATAGGGGTGTTATGTCACTATTTGCATGAGCTATCTTGCTAATATTTTGTAGACTCATACGATTCTTCTCATTATCTCCATCAGATGTATGATTGTGCTAGTTGAACTTCGGTATATTTGATCCTCCTCCCTCGCTCAGATGATAGATGCACTATGGATGGTACATTATGGTTTCACTACGATCTATCTTCATATTACATGTATCAGTGGTTCATTTGGATGTGATGCTATAACTTATTGGTTAGTCATGAAAGTGGTAAACACTAAAATGAAATCCAATAATACGCACAATTTTATTATTTGCTTCGTCGTACCTTGGGGGACCATATTTTTCCTTTAGAAGAATTGTCCTTTCTCTGGTCAATTTGTACTACTAGGTTACTATCCAAGGTAGCATTTTACACATTCCAACCATGCTAAACACTCTCCACTTTCATTATTTCATTTCATTCCATACACAAAAGTCTATCTTGATCATGCATGACTTATCAAAGGTCACCAAAAAGGTCCAATAAACAAAGCCTAAGTTAATAAAGCCAAAAAAATGTTAGAGGTAAAGATAAATAAAGTCAAAATAAAAAAATATAAATATTGAGCAATGTCACCTCACTATGAGGCCAATGCCCCTAATCCCTAGCTTGTCTATGAATATCTAAAGAAAAAGGGACTTGTTCAATACAATGAACACAAAGAAAAAGGCAAAAAGGGGTAGTAAGAAACATTGTCGAGGACAAGTAACTCAATGATAAAAGCTCCCTATTGAAGGATATTGTATAAAATTATAGCTCATGAAATCTAGATGAATAAAATAACAAAGCCTATGCATATAAAATGACTATGAGAGTTACCAGATGAAGTCTCTCCCTTTCCCTTTTCCATAATTATTTATCACATTACCTATATTTCACCTAGGGACTTAGGAAATACTTATTTTCTTAGGACTTGTCACCTGTATAAGGATTTAGGTTTATTCCCCTTGGTAAAACTTAGGAAAATATTAAAACTAACCCTTATTGTTGTTTTGTGCTAAGACAAATCAATAGGTGTGCATCACCTAATGGATTGCCAAGCTAGACCCATCACTCCAAGTAGGTACCTTGCATTGGGGTCCATATACCATGCCTTTATATCTATGACACTGCATTAGTATCCATGATGCTTCCTTGGGATCTGTGTACTAGTTTTTTTCTCATATCTACGTACATTGGGATCTGTGTACTCATTTTTTTATCATATCTATAGACATTGGGATACATGTCACTATTTTTGGATCCATGATTGTGCATCAAGCCATGAAAGAGATGCTACGTCATCACAATTGGTGTATGGGCCACTCAGAGTTGGCCTACTTGCTCAACTGGATGCTCTACTCACACACATGCATTATTGTTCCCTCCTTGGACCACACATGGGATTGTGTTGATGCATTGGAGGACTCCTAGGAGGTGGTTACAAGTGGTTACAAATGACTATAGGATGATGTGGCATTGACCAAAATTCTTTACTTGAGTAGAACCCCTATTGAAGAGGCCATTTGTGTCATCATACATTGGATTCTACCTTACATCCTTCACATGTGGGGTGACATCACACACATGGATGTTTTTACTTCTTGTTTTGTCCACTTCCTTACTCTTTGGAGTTGGTTGGAGGGGATCTTTTTTCCTTGGTCCATTGTTGACTTTATCTCCACCCATTTTTGGGACATTGGCATGTTTTATGAGAGGGGAAACCTCTTATATCCCCTTTAGTCCACATGTGTGGCCCTCTATTGTTACACTTGGACCATTTTTTAGGGGGCGATCATGTATTGGAAGATTTTGAGGGTTATTTCTCTCCACTTGATGTACTTTTCCCATGGTTTCGACTTTGGCTAATGGTTTTATATCATGGTTTTGAGCTATCACATTGTATTACTCATTGTATTTGTGAGGCTCCTTAGCTATAAAAGGAGGACATATCTATCATTTTCATTTGTTGGAGATTCTTGTTGAAGAAGTTCTTGTGTATCTATACTCTTTTATGTGATGTTTTAAGATATTTTTCAAGGGTTTGGATAGAATATTTTTCAGGTTTGTAAGATGATAGAGCTACTACAAAGCCAAATAAGTGCATATTGCTACACTTGGAGGGGAAACTAAGGTACACAGTTCTTGCTTTGATCCCTTTGAACATTGAATATTTTGTTATTTGCATTGAGGTAGGATGTCTATGGGATCTTCCCTCTTGTAATGGCCATGCTTTGAGATCACCTTAGTAGTACTTGGAGAGGCTCCCTAGTGAACCAATCTCTCCAATAAAATTTGAAGAATCATTTTTTCCCTAGGTAATGCTTGATAGGAAATCCTCTTAGATGCCCTCAATACTACCTCATATTTAAACCCTAAGACTAACCTAGACTTGTGTAGTTACCCCATATCCTTTTCGTAAGCATTGTTCTATCTTTCTCTTCAACGAAAAAAAATCCCCAAAAATGTCTTTTCCCCTTTTGTTTTCTTATTTTTTGTTTCTTTTTTCAATCTAGGATTTAATCTTGTTTCATCTTTTCTAATCTAGATTGCTTGGATATAAGTTAGTTTTTCATTGTTATATTTATCTAATACTTGGACATCACACATGATAAATTTCTCTTCAAGGAATATTTTTGGTTTTAGCATATACTAGGGTATTTATCTAGTTTCATTGTTCATTTCTTTTGGATCTAACTCTAGTGACTTTGGGGCGCCCTTGAAATATTTATTGTTTATTTGTTATGAGCTTCCTAACTTGATGTTTGGAACGTTTGTTTTAACCCTTAATTAGAATCATCAATAAAATAAATTGTGCAATATCGAGGCATGTTTGTGATGTATGCATTCAAAAAAGGAAAAATGATGATGAACTAAGTGTAATGATTAGATCTTGTGATTTTAAAACTCAATTGCGGTTTTGGTTTTCAAGGTTGTAATCCTAAATACACTATTGATAATGGTCTAGTCTAGACAAGGGTTGAAATTTAATTCTTGTTACATCTTAATCCATGTAACATTTTACTATTTCATGGCTCTAGACTAACCTTAAGAGAAAATCGATTTAAAAGGAGGCCCAACTACGTCAGTAAAGTGAAAAAATTTCATCCTTCATTTTGCGCTATTTGAGGGTTTATTCACTATTTAAACTACATAATTTAAGGTTCATATTTTGTTGATGGTGTATGCTCAATACACATAAGTGATGTTCCTGGCCAATTACAATTTTTACATAGTCTTACTCTTACATTTGTGACCAACACTTTTGGATATTTCTTTGGATCTTTTTCTATGATTGAAATATGGAATGAACACATGGCAATAAAACATTTTGGGCTATACTAAATCCTTTGGTTTTGAACAAGGTTAAATGTTGTCATTAATTTGCTCTCATGGTATATTGATTTGCTCTCATGGTATATTGGTTTGAACACTAAACACATGAGTCCATCTCTACTTATAGTATGAATGCAAGAAGGCATTTTTATATGGTATACTTATATGTTTGTTTTCCTTGTCACACAGTTTGAGGACATTTTTTACATCACTAGTGTTTCTCTATGGTATATGGCATACTTCTCACAAGGAAGATCACTGCTCAAACGCATATAAATATAACCTTGCAATATGAACATTGAATATTGTTGTCGATGCACTCCATGTTTATTATCCTTGTCACATAGTTTGAGAACATTAATTGCAACAATGTTCATTGGTTACTCTCCCTTTTAGTATTGACACATGTTGATGGTAAAAATCTATGGAATATGCTCATAAGACTGCTCATTTCTTATTGGATTTATTTCTTTAACTTTGGGGCATTTTATGCGTGAAAAAATTATTACATTGAACACATATTTGTCCTCATTTTCTTGGTTTAGGAAACTCATTGGATCAGTATAATCTTGTTGTCTTAGTACTTTGATAACAACAATGCATTCAATATTTTCCTTACTCTCATTATAATGTTTTTTTTCTTGGACATGTAATATTTAGATGACGGTAATGGATTTAATGATGAATGATATGGTGAATGATGATACACATTACTATTGATAATTTTGGCACTCATATGAGTCTAATTTGAGCAATACAAATGTTTCATGTTTTTAAGAACTTTTTACTGAGCATTGTTGTCTAATTCAAAAATTTCATAAGCTTATTCATACTTGATTTTCTGGCATTTTAATCATTCATACCTACATGTTACTTATCCTTGAGAGTGGATAGTGTTGATTTTTTCATAAGCTAGGTTAAGCATGAAGTTAATTCCAGTTTTTCATTTCACTTAACCATAAACAATAATGTTGCATCAACCAAGATCACAAGAAGAAACACCATGCACAAGAACACAAGAAGTATCCTGGGAAACCCTTCTCAACAAGGGAAGAAAACCCAGCCAAATCCTTTGATATATTCTTCAAGAGAAAGACCTTCACCACTAAGAAATACCTAGCACACAAGAGGGTGCTCAAACCCTAGAAGACTAGCGCCCAAGAGAGGTGCGCACCTTTTCCCAAGTAGATGTATTTGCTGAAATTTCCAAACTCACAAGAAAGATATGATTCCACAATGGGGAATCATCCCGTACTTATATTAGACTTGTCCAATCAACAAAGGCGTCTATTGGCTCAACAGGGCCGACCTCTCTAACTCACTTTATAATTATTATTATTGTTGTTGTTGTTGTTGTTGTTGTTGTTGTTGTTGTTATTATTATTATTAGTAGTAGTAGTAGTAGTATTAACCATATTAATTATCTTTTAAATTTATTATTAATCACATTAAGGTGGGGCCGACCTGTACCCTTTACATAATAATTAGGGTTACATGCAAATTTGACTCTTGAACAACATATAGCAAAGGATCTGATACACCCACTAGTGCTCATCCACTAGGGGAACATCCATAGGGATGTCATAGCTCTGGCTCACTGCATTACACAGAAGAACCAGATCTACACACGTTCACTTGTGCTCATCCATAGGCACGTCCACTCTACAGATATCATTTCCCACTACCTCACACAGGAGAATCATTTGGAGTTTTCTCGTCAACTCTGCTGCTCAGAGGAGGCTAACACATCATCTTCAATTATGTTCACATGATGATGCACCCAACACTTTGGGATTTCACACGTTCACCTTGTGCTCAACCATAGGCACATCCAACTCATAAGATTTCCTTTCCCACTAGATAATCATCTGGAGTTCTTCTCACTCTCTGAATGGACGAGTTCATCTCTACGTTCCTAGCTCTGTCTCAGGCAGGAACCACATACCATTCTTAGGGGATTTCTCTCAGGTTTGTCAGCTAAGAGAAAGACTTCACATAGCTGCAATGATCCACACCTCATAGGTTTGTAAGCTGGAGAATTTCTCACATAGTTGCATTCATCAACACTCACTCTTAGCTAGGGAGGCATTCTTTATGATGCCAAGTCTCACACGGATGTATTTTGAATTTTGTCTTGGCTGGAGTTATCAACACTCCCTCTCAACTAGGGAGCCATTCTTCACGAAGTTAATTTGGTGAAGATATCTACAATCTGCTCAAGTGTAGGAAGGTACTGCATGTGTACAATTTTCCTCTTCATCATATCACTAAAATAAGGATATTTCATCTCATATTATTTCAATCCGTCAGGAAACATTGGCATCTCAAGAAGCTTTACTCACAGCTCTTAGTTATCATCATAGGATCCATCCCATGGTCAAGTAAATCTGTTAGAATCTTGTGAAGAAAAATTGCTTCACACACTCGATGTTATATACTCTACCTTTGTGGTACTCAAGGCTACATAGTTTTGTTTCCTGCTGCATTAGGAAACCATGGAAAACTTCATGATAGAACATCAGCCTGATGTGCTTTTCTAGTTCAATGTACTTCCTTCTCAATTTGAATTGGCAAATCCTGCAAACTAAAGTTTATATTGGAGGCATATCTTAGGCCATATCCAACTGTGCCTTGTATATATCTCAATACATGTTTTGTTGTTATCTAGTGATTCTGTCTCGATTGACTCATGAAATGACGAGGCACATTCACTGCATGGTATGAATCAACTCTGGTGGTTACGAGATACATTAGTGATCCAATCAGTTGTCGATCAGTCTTGTTTGAATCATCATCAATCTTCTTCTTTAAATCCATCACGATGGATTTTTCATTCTGTCATATTGAACTTCTTTAATATTTTCACTGTATATTTTCCTTGACTCGGGAAAATCTTATCGGTCATCTATCATAATTCTTGTCCCAAGAAGTAGTGCATCATACTCAGATTATTCATCTCGAATTCAAAAGTCAAGGATTTCTTGTAACAACAACACTTTCTGAATAAGTCATCAGGATCAGGCTCTCGTCACTAACACAGTAATGATATAGGTTTGGATCATCAACACTCTTGCTGAACTCCAAACTTATCAAGAATCTATCTATCTGATATAGTTTCCAACTCATGGATGGAGATATGGATGGAAGTGTATCGGGTTCACTGGATCAAGTGTCTCATCATAGACAATTCCCTCTATTTGTGAGAAACCTCTGGCTATAGACCTCATTTTTTTTTATTTCTTGACACTTTCATCGGCTACATGATTGATCATATAGATCCACTTAGAAGTTACCATAGACTTCCCTTTCTAGTCCCTGAATAATATCTTATCCGTCATTCTTTTAAGATATACTAGTATTCTTATGTTATGGCATCTTGCCATACTGGTTCTCTTGTTTCTTCTCTAAGACAAGGTGTCTCAGCATCAATGAAGTGGCTCATGATTGAAGGATTGCTCAAAAATCTGTTTTTCTTTCTCGGAATGTGCCTTGAGAGGCTTGTATGTTTCTCTACCTCTTGCAGAGTGAGTCTAGGTAGGCATTTTATGCCCTACTACAATATCTCTGAGCATATCAACTGGAGAAACTGGATAACCTGGAGTAATGTTCGTCTCCCTCTGAATTTCTGAAGGGGGAGAAGGTATTGTCTCACTATCAATATACATATGAGATTCTCTGGGTCTTTGAAAATTTGTCTCTTCTTCAAGGACAATGTCTCTGCTTGTCTCAATCTGTCTCTGACTAAGGATGTCTTTGAAGATTCATTGTATCCTTTCTTCCTAAAGTATCTAGCGTGGACTTCTTCTCTTTGGGTACATGAAAATACATTGGGCACCCAAATAAACTGAAGTGTTCAATATCAGGCTTCATTACGGTGCAGACTTCTTCGGGAGTTATGTTTTTCAAAGTCTGGTGAAGACTCTTGTTCTGCACATATACTATGTCATGCATGCTTATTCCCATGGAATCCTAGAAAGATTTTGATCATGCTTTGTAGCATTGGTTGTATCAATTATGGTTCTATTCGTCTTCTTTCTCAAATGGTTTTGGTTCCTTCTGAGTCAAGTGACTCCTCTGAAGGATAAGCATATTATTTTCTTGTTAACCTATCTGGAACAAGAAAAAAAAAAAAGGAACCAACAAAAGAATATCACCTAAAGGAGAATAATGAGTACATCTCTAGAATCAAAACATTTTAAGGAATATTGTCACATCTACAACACCTACTTGTAATGTAGAATTTTTTTAGAAATATAGGTTTAGAGGAATGACAATTACAACAATCAAACCTGAAGTATTTACTTTGAGTGTGTTGTTTCTCTGGATGCATTGATATCCCTCTAGATCCATGACTTCAACAAAGGTTCCTTCCTCTTGCAATTTCACTCATGACAATGATACAAATAATATATACAAGTGCATACCTGAGGATGTTGATATGATTTCTCCAATGGATCTTGGCTTATCTCTATCCTCAGAGATATTTATGAAGAAGATAGTCACGTTGTCACCTTTTTTCATTTGTGATATTTTGAAGTTGGCCCTTCAAAGTGAGGGATTGAGTAGGTGATTGGCTTCCTTGTTTTGACGTCATCTTCCTTCCATTCATTGATAGTTGTCTCTGGTAAACCCTTTTGTATTACCCACAAGTCTTCCTCTGAAGTCTTGTTTTTCAATAATTTTGAAGTTACTTTATCCATCAAACTTATCTTCCATCATATTTTTTGTTCATCATAATTTTAGGTTCTTCACAACCCTTTGTCAACTAGGCTAGAAAACCTAACAACTAGGCTAGGCTAGCACTTTTAGGTTTTATTGGACTTATGACTACCAAAAATAATCCTTTGAGAGATAGTAGAACACTAGTGAGTTGAAGAGCTCCTTCAATGAGTTTGTAGAAACCCTAATTCTGAATTTTTTGCAGAAATTGGCGAAACCCTAGAAACCCTAGGGCCAAAATTTCAAAATGCTCGAAATGTCACTCTAAGAGTCTCTAGAGATGCATTGGAGGAGGACGTACTCTCCTATTCCAGAATTATCTCCAACGTTCAAGTGTTTAAGGGTTGAAACACCTCATAAAGGAAGGTCATACGGATTTTCTGGAAACCCTAGGAGGGTCATACGGTTCTGCAGAAGAGAGAGGAGGCTCGTAGATTCTTGTGAAATGGGTTCTTCAAGACCTATGCTCTGATACTATGTTGATTTTTTCATAATCTAGGTTAAGAATGAAGTTCATTCCATTTTTTCATTTCACTTAACCATAAACAATAATGTTGCAGCTACCAAGATCACAAGAAGAAACACCATGCACAAGAACACAAGAAGTATCCTGGGAAACCCTTCTCAATAAGGGAAGAAAACCCAGCCAAATCCTTTGCTATATTCTTCAAGAGAAATGCCTTCATGATCCAAAAACGAAGGTATTACTGATAAATCACAAGTTAGTTTAATGTACTTTTTGCATCGGATCGTTAAGAATGAGAAATACGTAAACTTGTTATCTTGTTTGCAGAATATCAAATGTGACTTTTACTTGATGCTTATTAATGTATAAAGAGA